>JAWNNP010002856.1:0-35251 GCA_035044805.1 Leucophenga maculata | reverse complement strand
AGCATCAACTCCATTTTCCCCACACATTTATCTCGACATGTCGAATTCGGCCAGCGAATCAACCGTTTTAACAAATAACCCAAAACCCAGTTCAACCTACACTGTGGACAATACAACTGATGAAACACAAATGTGCTTCATCAATAATGACACTGACAATTTTAACCTTTTTACATTTTATGCTACATATAAATAGAGTCAGTCATCTAGTAATCCGTCGTTCTTCTTCGTCCAACCATCCGCCTAATGTGTACCGAGCATAAAAAATAGCCAGAAAAGCCGACTAAACATAAATTTAAGTTAAAGTAAGATTGTTAAAAAAAATATATAAAATTATAATATTGAAATTAATGTGTTTTACTTACCTTAATATACATATTTATACTTTTAATCAAAGCATCACATGTCTCGAGGACAATATTTCCTATTGTTTGCGAAGAAATTGCGCTCGTAAATTTAAAGTCCTCGAATGTGTTGCCAGTTGCTAAACACCGCAAGGTAATTGAAAGCCGTTGTTCTACGGGTATTGCCTCTCTCATGTTAGTATTTTTTTTTCAATTAGAGGGCGAACTAACGTAATTAGTTCTTCGAACACATCGCAATTTACTCGCAGAAAACTTTTAAAGTCACCTGGTGCAGAAACAGCCAATTCGCTTAGTAAATTTTGATGCGTAAATCTTCCTCTCTTTTTGTGCCACTCTTTCATCCAAATTCGTTTTTTGCGTTGTTTTTTTCTTCCTCTTTCTTCTTTTCACACAAAGCGAGCGCAATTGCGCATAAAATTTCGTCCGACAAATTCATAGTACGACCGCACACAACAAAAATTTGAGAGAAATGACAAAATCGAACAATCTGATCACTCGTCTGTGGCAAAACGTTGATCAACACGTACACAAAATGATCGCGATCAGATGTATCGTCTATTAAGGCCTTTAGAATATAAATAACGGCGATACACAAATGATTTGAATTTATGTTTAAAAGAAAATGAACAATAATTATGATGCAGATGCAGTGACTGCGATAGACGCTACAGTGGCGACTGCTGCTCGCCCGAATATTCCTAAACGCGTTTTTTTTAACCGATTTTGAAATTGCCGGCGTTTTTCAATAGTTTTGGGTTGTAGCTTTTGGAAAAAAAATAGATCTTCGATTTTTTTAAACAAAAAGGACAAAATTTTTACACAAGAAACTGAAATTTTCGCCTTTTATTCGTGTTTTTCGGATTTTGATGCCATTTTTTCGGTACAACTTACAAAAATTCTGTCATTCATGACACATATCAATGTTGTCTCATTAATACTGAATAAAACGAGACAAATTTCATTAAAAAATTATGAAAATTGTTGAAGTTATAACGCTTTTCCCAAAAAAAGTCAATTCAACCTTGCGAGCGCTCCGGAGTAACAGTGTTTTTTTTTTTTTTTTTTTTTTTTTTTATTTATTTGCAATCTGTCCGAGGACTTTCAACTAATTGTTTCATTAAATTATAAAGAAAATTTACTGGATTGACAATCCTTCAGTGAGGTATGCCAATATAATATTAAATCTTACTTATTTATAACTTAGAGTCTATGAGGGAGATCTAGTATATGATACCTTTTTAACCGTCGAGCAGCTGTACTATTGTCTAATAAATTTATAGCTAGAGAGTTTTCATGGTAATTCAGTCTGGTTATATACATTTCAGTACGTTTGTCTTATTTCTTCAAGAACATAACATATATTAAGGTCTTTATGTATTTCGAAGTTACTTACATACCAGGGTGCCCTGACAATATTTCTAAGTGTAGATGATTGGTATCTTTGAAGAATTTCGATATTAGATGTACTTGCTGTACCCCAGAGTTGTAAGGCATAAGTCCAAACTGGCTTAAGTATGGATTTATACAAACAAATTTTATTTTCTAAACTGAGTTGAGATCGAGGTCCAAGAAGCCAGTATATGTTTTACTTTCAGTTGGGTTTGTTTAGCCTTGATATGTTTTTTCCATGTGAGTCTACGGTCCAGGTGCACGCCAAGATATTTAATATTTTCTTTTTCTGGTATCGACCATCCATTCAGTGTAACTGGAGGGCATTTTCCACGTCTCAGTGTATTCTCCACTTGTTTAGCCATGTTGCAACAAGGGCAAGCTGCTCCTGCAAGTACTGCGAAGCTTCCACCTGGCTTTCACTACATGAAATAATTGCAGTGTCGTCAGCATATGTCGCAACATCAACATTGTTTGTTTTTGGAAAATCTGCTGTAAAAATGGTGTATAGTACGGGCCCGAGTACGCTTCCTTGAGGCACTCCAGCATTTATAGGGTACAACTTCGAGCATTCGTCAGCATGTTGAACATAAAATTATCGGTTCGAAAGATATGATTTGAGCATTACAAAATAAGGAGCAGGAAGCCACTTTTTAATTTAATAAAGGACGCCTGCATGCCATACCTTGTCAAATGCTTGCTTAATGTCCAGAAATGTAGCAGCACAATACTGTTTATTTTCGAATGCATCTACAATCTTTTTAACAATGCGATGACATTGTTCAATTGTTCTGTGCCTCCTCCTGAATCCAAACTGATGTTCGGGTATGATATTGAAGTCCTCCAGATCCAGTAACATTCTTTTTAATAGTATCCGTTCGAATACTTTAGAGAATGTCACCAGCAAACTTATTGGACGATATGATGATGCATGTTTTTCAGGTTTCTTCGGTTTTAGCAACATTATTACTTCAGCGCATTTCCATTGATTTGGGTAATATTCTAGCCTGAGCATTGCATTATATATGTATGAAAGAAGTTTGATACATTTTGTTGGCAAATTTTTAATGGTGGTGCCATCAATTTTGTCGTAACCTGGTGATTTCTTTGTTTTTATCATACGAATTTCAGCTTGCACTTCTGCAACTGTAGTAGGTCGTGACGGCAAACTCATTTGACAGACGGAGCTTAGGAAATTGTTAACCTCCGTCATCGTTTCTTGGTCACATTCCGAATTTGGTTGAAAAACAGAATATAGATGTTTTGCGAATGTTTCTGCTGTTTCCTTATCACTTTTGCAAGAATTTCCATTGTTGTCAACTATTATGGTTTTTCTTTTGGCTGGTCGTTTGAGATATCTGGTTGCCCCCCAAAGGCTATAATTTAAAACAGAGGTATAAGGATTTAAATTTTTAAGATACTCCGATGTTGCAGTGTTTTTAATTTCCCACAGTGTGTCCTTGAGTTCTTTTGTAGCCATATTTAGTATTTGCTTGTCGATTGGGCTGCGGCTTACCTGCCACTTCATGCGAAGTTTTCTTTTATTTTTAATTAATTGTCTCACTTCTGTTGACACGTAGGGTTTAATTGGTTGATTTGGGCTCGACTCTGGCGTGCAGTATGCTCCAGCCTCATGAATAGTTTTAGTGAGAATTTCTATGGCTTCATCAATTTCATCCCCAGATTTTAGTGATAAATTAAGGCGTGTTTTTGACTCTAGCCTGCTTTTAAAGAATGCAATATTAGTTTGCCTTGTGATAATTCTATACGGTCTTGATTTAAATTGGACGTTAGTACCATATGTCACTATAAATGGAGAATGGTCAGAGCTTAAATCAAAACTTTCCACAATGCGGAGTTGGTGTTGCGATACTCCATTGTAAACGACAAAATCTAGTAGATCCGGTACTTTCCTGGGGTCTGTTGGCCAATATGTGGGTTTTCCGGTGCTAAGAGTTGAGTATTTATTATCTGCGATGCATTTGTAAAGCGCCTTACCCTTCGGGTTTGCAAGCCGAGATCCCCACCATTGATGCTTTGAATTGAAGTCTCCACCTACTAAAAAGCGATGGCCGAGACTTTGAAAAATGATTTAAATCCATCTACTTTCAAAGCTGATCTTGGTGGAACATATATCGCAGATACAGATATTTCAGAATTCATACATTTAATTTTTATTGTAGTTGCCTGAATGTCATTTTCTTATACGTTTCCTTGGTGAGAGTAATTAAGCGCGTTTTTGGCAATTATAGCAGCACCGCCCCTAGCTCTACCAGATGGGTGGTCTGATTTTATAATTTCGTAACCATTTATTTTAAAATAATATTTTTCTGTGAAATGTATTTCCGAAATTACCATAACATCAATGTCATTCGATTTTAAGAATACAGTTATTTCATTATAATGATTGGAAAGCCCATTGGCATTCCATATGGCTAGACGTAGATCTTGTTGCATAATTTAGATACAATCTTAACAATCATTGTGAGAAGATTGTTTGTCTGCTCATACTGCTTTTCAAAAAGTTTTCCAATTCTGTCTAGCGC
The DNA here is from genome assembly GCA_035044805.1 of Leucophenga maculata. Lineage (NCBI taxonomy): Eukaryota > Metazoa > Arthropoda > Insecta > Diptera > Drosophilidae > Leucophenga > Leucophenga maculata. The sequence continues at coordinate 30,951 of JAWNNP010002856.1, read as the reverse complement.
TGAAATAACATTGTCTTCGGATTCACCTCGAACTGCTTGTGCATAAGTGAAATGGTTGTTGTTGTTTGAAGAGTTCGTTGGCATTTGGGTATTGATAAACGAAGGTTTTTGTGTATTGTTAAGTTGTGGTTTGGCTTGATTAGCAAATGATCGCCTACCTGTTTTCAGTTGCTCGTAGATTCTGCAACCCTTATAGTTGGCGGTATGGTTTTCTAAGCAGTTTGCGCATTTTGGAGGTTGATTGATTTTTGGACAATTCGAGCTTGGGTGACTTAAGGAGCATTTCAGACATTTAAATTTTTTGTTGCAGTATGACTTGGTATGTCCAAATTCTTGGCATCTATAGCATTGTACAATTTCATTTATTTTTTTAGGAGGTTCAACTGTCACAACCGCATTATCTACATATTTTAAATTATAAATTTCACAATTTTTGTTGTCCGGCTCAAGGTCTATGAAAAACAAATTCATTGGCATCTTAGTTTTTCGACTTTTAATATTGCTAATGCCCCGCACTACATGACCCTATAATTCCACAGCTGTTTTGATCGATTCGATTGGAGTGGAGAAATGTAAGTTTTTGATTACCGCTCTGAAAGCTCTCTCTTGCTTCAACTGGAATGTGTGGTATTTCGCTTTATCATTTTTTAAATTTCTAATAAGCTCTCTGTATTTCTCAGTTGTTTTCACCGTGGAGTAACAGTGTGTAAAAGAAAGGAATAAGCTCAATGGAAGGGCGATAAACAATTTGTACTATGTCGCTTTAAAAGTTCAGAATCACTGTTGCACTGTGTGATTTATTAATGATTGTTATATTGGGAATTCCCAATGACTCATATATGTAAGTCATTACGACTTGATTGTAACATTACAAATTCATATGAAATAATGACTTCTCAATGAGGTTTTCGTTTAGTTTCACTTTATCAGTGAACACGTGAAGAATCGTGTCTCGAAAAAAAAGCAAAATGTGTGATAAGCGCAACCACTTTTGTTACGGTTTATTTGTTGATAAGCAACATCGGTTCGAGCTAAGAACAAATAAAGCTGTGGTTGAAGCGTTCAACCTCTTTTTCAATTGCTCATACGTGGAAAGTGCTTGGTATGAACTCGAATATATATGTTCGATGTGCTGTACAACATTGAAAGCAATGGAAATCCGGTAAATGTGATGACCAGCGTATGCCGTTCGTGAGTCCTATGGCTTGGCATTATCAAATATATCACAAGCCGGAGGATTGCTACTTCTGCCAAACAAAAATCACTGGTCACCACTATAAGACTCGCCACCTTATAGAATATGCCAATTTGTTGACTGTATCGAAACCAATTCAAAGAGGAAAACAAGATCAGTCAACTGACGAAAATCCAGCAAAATTTCCTGAACCAAGCCATAAATCTTCCAATGAGGTAAATGGCGAACCGTACATTCCAACACGAGCCATAGAAACGGAACGTCATTTCGTGTCGAATCAGGATTTTTGTGATCTTGCACGGGATATGAATCTGTCTTTAAGACAAACAGAGATTCTGGGCTCCAGATTGAAGCAATGGAATATAGTAGACAATGACTTCAAAGTAACGTTTGCACGAGATAGAGACCTATCCTCGTTCGAACGAATTTTCAAAGCTGATGACACCGATAACAAACTTGTATATTGCGTTGATGTGGATGAATTGTTTGCTGCACTCGATCACGAGCATTGTCCACAAGATTGGCGATTATTTCTAGACGGTTCCTGCAAAAGTAAGTATTTTATGTGTTATGAGTGTGAGGGAACTAAGTTTGAGTACAATTTCCCAATTAATTTTCAATTTACTAACATCATAGGTCTGAAAGCAGTATTGCTGCACAACAAAAATGAATTGCCATCAGTTCCAGTAGCATACGCTACTGATATGAAAGAGACGTATCAAACGATGGAAAAAATTCTACGATTGATAAATTACAATAAATTTCGCTGAGATCTCTTAAAGTCCTAACAATTCTACTTGGAATGCAAGGAGGCTACACTAAATATCCTTGTTACTTTTGTGCATGTGAATGTTCTTAACATTCCATTAGTGAAGACTGATGATATTTTTTGCCGCCGTTGCACTTAAAATTGGGGTCATATGAAGCAGTTCGTTAAACGACTCGATAAAAACAGCGATGCTTTTTTACACCGAAACTTGTATTCCCCAAATTGAGCGACGCCAAGATTAACGAAGGTTTTGATAAAAATTTCCCAACGCCTCATTCGTCAGGAAAAATTATCCTAATTGATTTTTACATTTCTATCATGAATTACAGGCGTTTTCGTTGGATCGCAGATTCGTAAGCTTATGACTGATGAGGACTTCGTAAAAAAATTGTACAGTAGAAAAGAGCACGACTGAGTCTCAGTTCTTTATGCAAAACTTTCTTGGAAACAAAAGAAGTTCAAATTACGCTGAGGTGGTCCATGACATTTTTGAAAGCTTATGGAGAAATGAAATGCAACATGTTTATTTCAAAGATATGTAATTTTTCCAAAAGTTTCCGCTGAAATGTGAATATTCACTGTCTTTCTGCTCAGTGCAAATTCGAAGAGACCAGATTTAAAAAGTAAGAAAAATAATATGTAAAGAGCTATGAAATCAATAAAAATAAGATCAAGAATGTCAAATTTTTGTTCAAACTCTTAATCGCCCTTCCATTGAGCTTATTCCTTTCTTTTACACACTGTTACTCCGGAGCGCTCGCAAGGTTGAATTGACTTTTTTTGGGAAAAGCGTTATAACTTCAACAATTTTCTTAATTTTTTTAATGAAATTTGTCTCGTTTTATTCAGTATTAATGAGACAACATTGATATGTGTCATGAATGACAGAATTTTTGTAAGTTGTACCGAAAAAATGACATCAAAATCCGAAAAACACGAATAAAAGGCGAAAATTTCAGTTTCTTGTGTAAAAATTTTGTCCTTTTTGTTTAAAAAAATCGAAGATCTATTTTTTTTCCAAAAGCTACAACCCAAAACTATTGAAAAACGCCGGCAATTTCAAAATGGGTTAAAAAAACTCGTTTAGGAATTTTTAAGCGCAAAAAGGTTCCGAAAAACGATTTTTTAACAATAAATAAAGATTTTTAGGGTGTTACAAATTTCAAACACGGTTTTGTGTTATATTCGACCAGATAAACAATTCCTACTATGTCACTTTAAAGGTTCAGAATCACTGTTGCACTGTGTTATATGTTGAGAGCACTCTGCTATGCATAAGTTAAATTAAACAAAAAAATTGTGTTTATTGTGCTAAATGTTCGTATTTAGAAATTAGTCTATAAAAAAATGTTTTGTAGTTTCTGTTTGTAGTTAAGATTGTTAAAAGTAACCACATTAAATATTTTAAGATAATTTTTCAATTTACAAATATCTATTATAATCGATACATTTTGTTTTGTTAGTTTTAAGACTTCCCTATCAAATATGTATTTTCCTTGTATCTGTAATCTCATAAGACATAGTTTAAACGAAATATTATAACTGTGCCAATTCTAAAGTTTAAGAAGCGCAATATTAGAATCGCCACCGCTAGAAATGCCAAACCAATCACACGAATTAAGCATCACGAGGAGAGGTCGCAACGAACTACATATTCTACTGGAATTATGCTGATTGTGAAACTCCATAAATTAATTTATGAAAAAGGCCCGTAGACGTTCCTCACTTACGAAGGGAAGAGTTAACAAAGTTTAATTTAATTTGTTGACTAGTGTCCGGGCACAAAAACAATAAGTCTCCGCATATCACCTGATTGATACGATACGGTGCTTATGTTACAAAAAAACAACAACAAATATGTTAAAAGAATCACGCGATTCAATATGCGAATCAGAAACCTTGACCTTGGCTTTGACTTTGTCTTAATGTAACGGTGGATGCCGAGCAGCGTACGACTTTATCAGCACAGCCAAAGTTTACTTATATAAGGTTATGACATCAGCTTGTTCAATTCATGGTATAATTGTAAAAGGTAGCGCAACTCTCACAATGAATGTAGCTGAGAGCAATTTGTGAGAGCAGTAGAGAGTAAAACAGAGAGCGCCTTGTTTGTTTTATTTGTGGTTTCTGCTACATAAAACCAAAGTACACTTATATATGGTTATGTCATCAGCTAGGTCCTCTCTGCATTCAACGTGCAATTTCATAACGCTGTTGATGCTCGAGCCGAAAGGTTGTGTTTGAACGCGCGGATGCGATATTTTATTTTTATGTGTATATGTGTGTATAAGCAAATTTTTTTTTCTTTTTGCATCTTACACGTAATTACATACCATTGTTGATGCTCACATTGAAAGTTTGTGTACATACATATATATTTTTTTTATTTCTGTGTACATATAAGCAAATTTTTTTTTGAGGTTTGTTGGTTTTTAGGGTTTTTTTGGATTTTTAAAAATGTCGAATTACTGTGTGATTTGCCGCAGCTCGTTCAAACACAGTGAAATAAAACTTATACGAGTTCCGCGTAAGCCTGAAAAAAAGAATTTGGGAGGAGCGTATGAGTTTCACTTTTAAAAGAGAACTCTCAGATTTGCGAAAACCATTTCGAGCCGGAGGATTTTAAGCAAGGCTTAATAGAGAAAGCACCTAAGCGCAGATGGCTGATGCCCAATGCAGTTCCCCACAAGATTCTTCGCGAAATAGGAAATTCAGTGCAGGACACTCACAAAGCCTCCAATTCGCAAACAGAGTAAGTTTATAATAGGAATGTTTGTATGCATATAAGAACAACATATATACGTTTATACAAATGTGAATATTGCAGCCCGGAAATCCGTCGAATCAGGCGTATATCTTGAAAATATTCGACTGAAGACCATAATTAAAGAACTGCAATTGGAAAACAAGCGCCTTATTGAAGAATTAAATGGAATGAAAGCTGCAAATGAATCCGTAAACAAGATTTTCACTGAAAACCAATTGAGGAAACTCAGAAGCGAGGGAAAAAAAATATATTGGAATTCGGAAGACATTTCCCGCTGGTCCTCGGGCTTACCACTATTTATATGAAAAAGGATATCCATTGCCTAGCGTACGCACATTGCAAAGATGGATAAATACAGTACCAATAGAAGCTGGGATCTTGAATGTGGTTATTGATCTAATGAGGCAAAATGTGGAGCTAAATAGAGACGACAAATTGTGCGTTTTAATGTTTGATGAAATGCAAGTTGCGGCGACATATGAATACAGTTCATCTGAGGATAAGGTGTACGAGCCCAGCAACTACGTGCAAGTCGTAATGGTACGTGGCCTCAAAAAATCGTGAAAGCAACCATTACATTTTGATTTTGACAAGCCAATTCAGTTGCCAACTCTCCAAGATATTATTATTAAATTGGACCAAGCTGGATTTCCGGTTGTGGCAATTGTTTCCGATTTAGGACCTGGAAACCAAAAATTATGGAAGGAGCTTGCAATATCAGAAAGTACGTGCATTGAATACATAAACGTGCGATAGTTTGGCTTAAATTAACATTCATTTTTCGTTTTAGGCAAGACATGGTTTGAAAATCCAGCTAATCCGGAGTTAAAAATATTTGTATTTGCCGACGTCCCCCACCTCCTAAAACTTGTCCGCAATCACTTTCTGGATTCCGGGCTTTGCATCGATGGAAATATAATTACCCGGCAATCTGTGAAACAAGTTTTAAACCATACCTCTACTTCCGACTTGTCAATCGTATATCAGGTAACGGAGGACCACCTCAACGTTAATTCTTTTATGCGCCAGAAAGTAAAGCTAGCTACGCAGCTATTTTCGCACACAACTGCTAGTGCTCTTATACGCTGCCACCTCTTGGGCCTTGAGGTGTATAAAGCATGCGAGACTGCGAACTTTTTCGATTTGTTAAATGATTGGTTTGATGTCTTTAAACAGCAACCTGAATACTGTTATAAGTAAACCATCTGCAATGGCATATGGTACTCATTTACAACTGCAGAAATCCCTACTGGCCGAAACCACAAGGATAATGAGTTCGCAAATTTTACCATACTCTGGTAAAATAGCGCCATTTCACAGACGATATTATTGTAAATAATATGTCGTTGGACGGGTTACACACATACCTATCAAATAAATACAATTTCAAATACATTTTGACTAATAGGTTGAACCAGGACATTTTAGAGCATTTCTTCGGAACCATAAGAACTAAAGGCGGGGTGTTCGATCACCCTAGCCCCTTACATTTTAAATATCGATTGCGCAAGTATATATTGGGTACATATCCAGTTCCTATATATGTGTAGACTCTATCCTAATTAACACAATTTCAATTAATATGTTAAATATATGTTCGTGAAGTCCTCGTACGTGTTTACATAATTCAAACTATATTGGAAAGTATGCGTCATGTGTGTTTGTTTCAACAAGATACATTATTGTTTGAACAAGATACATTTCTTCTTCCACATTTAGCAAAAAATTCTCTAATTTTAAATAACACCGGCAACACTACAGCAGAAGGAGTTCCATGGCTTAACTTGGATTTCGTTGGCAGATCCAATGAAACTATTACATCAGTTCACATTAATGAAGACTACGAGCCGCCACATGAATTTGATGATTTCAGCTCAGACCTGCTGAACGTCGACGAATTGCAGACTTTAACGGAGGTGCTGGAACAAATATAGGCTGGCTACATAATAAAAAAAAAATTTGCTTTCACAGGTAATACTCAACAGTATACCTATGTCGACGTAATTTCCAATGGTAGGCTTAATAAACCATCCATTGAATTTATGTCAAAATTAAAATATTTAGAACATATTTTCAACATTGCACAGTGGGATGAAATGCCTTTATTTTGGCCATAACCGTAATTTTAAAGCTAGAAAGTTGAAACTTGGAGAATTTGCTGCTTATATTATTTGTGAATTTCGAATTTTTTTTTTTACACTGCAACTTTGCCTTTCTTGCCGCCCACATAATAGAACTGCAGTATATATAAAATTCATATGTTGTTATATTTTTTTCTTCAATTTTTTTATCCACAATTGTTAGAAAATTGTTATATTTTAATATTTTTGCATATTATAACATAGCTTAATTAACGAAAACTTAAAAATAAGTACATAAACTTGTATTAATATAAACGTTCTTCTTCTAAATCAAAATATGGTATACTTGTAAACTCGTCTTCAACACTATATACTTGGGCTGCATCTTCCGGTTTTGGAGAAACTAAAAGTGCAATAACTTCACTTGGCAATGAGTGTGATTTTGAACTGTTTTTTGGAGCGATGCTTGATAAGTAAGGATCAGAAGAATCCAAAGCTCGGTGAAATACGTCGGTTAAATTGTTCACTCGGCTATTTTTCCTGGCATGCAAAATCCTATCACGCTTATAATATTTGTTGCGAGCCTCAGATGCGTTTTCGCCTAAGCAACCAACAGGAAGTACAGATGATTCAATTATTTGTGGACCATGAACTAAAATTTTGTGGACCGTAGCGGTCATTGGATACCACGGATATTTAATTAAATGCAAACGAAGCGTTTCTTCACAAAATTTCTTAAACTTATTTAAACAAACGTCATATTCGCATGATAAAACTATTAAAATGATATGTAGTTTGTTTAAAAGCTCTTCATCCAGTTCTAATATTGAGGCAAATAATTTAACGTCCGAAAATGCTCTTCGTGCCGTATTGCCATCGTTGGAATTTCCAGAACCATTCTGACTTGGTTTGTTAATATGTAACCCCATTTGAGACCAAAGTTTTCGCTCAATGTCCTTCTTGCGTACCATCATTATTTCTTTGTCAGAGTCCGTACTAATTCTCCACTTTTGAATACTAACACGATATGAGATGTTGAGAACGAATTCCAAAAACCTAATCCATGCGTGGAGAGGACTAACTCCGTACTGACAGGAATTGGGTTTAGGCTTGAACTTTTGACTGTTAACCTCTGTTTCTTTTAAAAAGTCCTTTGGACTGGCACCACAAATTGGACAGGATTGTGTTGAATTAGTGCCCGTTAATGTATTCAACACCTTTCCATCGATGAGCGTCATGTGTACGTCGAATCGAACTTCCACTCTCAATTGTTCCGCCTCATACACAAATGGCTTTAAGTCTTTTATTTGCGAATCCAAAAGAAATTTGGAATTCAAAATGTGATCCCGACTTTCTTTCGCAAACTCAATTTTTAGCGGCCTGCAATATTTAACGGATTGTGGATATCTGTTTCTCCAAATAATTCTCCCATTTTGATCCACCATTTGAAGGGGAATTATTGTAGTGACAAATAAAGATTGGTCCAGGCAACTGGGTTCGCGTTCATTAAACCTTTGCTTATAAATGCTCTGTCCGGTTGAACCGTCAAAACCATAGCTTACTATAAGCTTTACTTTACTTATATCAAGAAATTGTTGGAAAACTGGCTTTTGATATAAAAGGATCCGAGATGCAGTATGGTTCAGTAAGTTCTGCATTGGCACTTCGGCAACAGTATCTGATACGCTTATATCCATAGGCCGACACTTTGCTTTAGCTTCTCTCACCTTTTCATAGCTTGGATATATATAGCAGTTTTTTTCGATACTCTTTAAGCGTATGTTAATATATTGCTGCTTGGAAAACGAGTTTTCTATAATAAATGCTAAGGCCTCATCAGGTGATAATGGTATAGGCTCTTTCAATGAAAGTTGTTGACTTAATTTTGAATTGTCAGGACAATTTATTGTCGTATTTAAAATGTGAGAAATATCTTTGTTTTTTTCCTTCTTAGCAGACATAGCAGCTGCTTCAATAAGTAGAAGTGTTGAATTTTCCTTTGCAAGTTTGGAAGCAAATCTTCTTTTATGCCGTAAACTTCCTTCGTCATAAGAGACCCGAGGTCGTCCACCAAGATTATGATTACAATCATCTTTTGAATAAAATATTAGCTCCGATGCAAGCCAGCTAGCATTATTTTCTTTGAAGCGACGAATATTTCGGTGTGCTTTGTTCAGCAGTCTCTTAATTTGAACAATAAAGTTTTTTATTTTGTTTTTAATCACCTCCAAATCGTTTTCCGAAAAATCATTTGGAATTACTTCGACGCAAACCCAGTCAAAAGTAGCGTTGACATTGCGATTTTTATCCAGCCAAACTTCTAGTAAGTCACCTCGACGAATAGCAACCTTGCTCGCATCTATTGAAATATTTAACCCCCCCGCCAATTCCCGCTAATTAATTAAATGCTATCTGAATATACACATAATAACACATACTACCACATAAGTTGTTATTTGAATCCTGTTGTATCTTGCTAGATATGCTCCACGAAACACAAATATTTTAAGGTTAGAATCAACAAAACTACTGTTTACGTATTTCATTAAAAACATGACAACACAAAAGCACATATAATTAAACACTTATACACATATTTTCTACATACCATGCGAAACATTTTCCATTTTAAGGTATTTTAATTGGTCAAACTGTTTAAAAATACGAGAACGCCAAAGTTAAGAAACTTGTCTAATCAGCAAGCTTGCAAGCACCACGTGGCAAGAACAGCTGACTTTCAAGGGCTGGTGGAAGACAAGGGCTGCACAATAAAATACCAATTAAATATTTTCGATGTCTAGGGACTTTTCTTAGCTTGAAATAATTGTAACATTATTGATATATTAACACGAACTTTTTTAGTTGTGGCCAAAATAAAGGCATTTCATCCCAATGTGCATTGGCAAAAGCATCAAACCGACAAAAGAATTGCTTAATTTAGCAAAACATATTGATTTGCCAAATGATATTAAATTATTTTTTTTTAAATGTAGAAGTTTTTTTAGAATTAGAAATCTAATAAAAAAATAAAAATTCAATAACAAAAACAAAAAATTATAGGACATAAAAAACTAATAAAAATATTATTATAAATTAATTTTCCTGCATTTTATTCATTTTATTTAATTTTCTGTCTTCTTATTGAAAACCACAAAAAAAAACCTCTTACATGCACAGTTTACTTAATGTATATATAAGTGAACTGTGCTTACATGTGTTTGTATGCATATAAAATAAAATAAACGCATGCAAACGTAAACAATCATCTATCATGCGTGCTAAAATTGCACGTTGCTGCTGCGGAGAAGCTGGCGTTGTCACTACCTTATATACATATGTAAGTGTACTTTGCATAAAACGTGGAATGTAAGAAGAAACGATAACTTCAGTTGAGTCGAATTATCTTTTATACGTTACAAACTTTATGACAAATCGCACATACCCTTTCGTTATATGTGTGAAAGCATTAAAAACAATTATAAGATGCATTTAATTTTAATTAATTTTATTTATTGATGCTTATATTTATAACATCATTTTAAAATATTTTTTTTTAACCTAATTTTTTTTGATTTTGTAATTGTAATCGCTTATTTAAATACTTAATTCTAAAATGCATACACATTTTAAAGAAAAATTGCTTAATTTTACAGTCTGCATCAACACCCTTTGAAATTTCTAACATTTCTCTTCAAAAATATTTTCTATTAGATATGTGATTTTTATTATTATCTAAAAATATTACTTGTTACGTCTGTTTTGTTGCGGCAACCACGCTTACGAAACATAAACAAACCATCTGCTCCCAAACAACAAAAGGGCAGTAACGCGTGAGAAGCGCTGCGATACAAGATCCGGTGTGAGCGATCGCAATGTGAGCAGGGTATTTGTACAGACGCGGGAGGTGAGGAGTTGAGAGTTAGATGTGGTGAATAACACAAGCCACAGAGAAAGTGGTCATGAAGTTTGTGCCTGGGGGAAGGGAAGTAAGGATTGCTGCGTGCCTGATACTCCGAGCAGAACGTACTACATTAGTATAGGTATATATGGGCGAGGAAATAGGACATTTTTTTTAGGCTCAGGTCATTCACCCTAAGATGGCTGGTTTTCGAGGTCAAAGGAAAGCCTTGCGGTATATTGCCCGAAAGCGGGAAAATTTGTGGAAGTCAGGAAGGTAGTTGTTGCTTTATTCGGCTTGTTGTTGGGAAGGTAATGTTGGCCTGTGGCTGAGAAACAATTTATTTTAGTGCAGTAAAAAAATTTCCCTCGTCGAAGAAACACGTACTTGTTTATATACTTATAAAGTTTTTAGGCCCTGTACCGAAGGTACAAGAGCCTATTGGTTTTGTGCAAATGTATGTAACAGGTAGAAATAATAATCGGAGACCCCCCAAAGTTACCCCCATTATGGTCAGGAGCGATAGAGGAGTCGATATAGACATGTCCGTCTGTCCGTCTGGCCGTCCGTATGAACGAAAGGATCTCGGAAACGGTAATAGATAGAGACTTCGTGTTTTTTGCATTCGACTAGGACTGCTCCGGAATTTTACAAGTTTATTTTAAAATCTTGCTCGGTTACGCCCGACTGTGATTTTCTTACTTGTTTTTTTAGCAGTAGTGGGTTTTGTAAATTCGTGAGTGGAATAATGCAAAAGAAATTAGAAAGTATATATAATTTGAGATTTTTCAGTGCTTACGACATCGGCAGCGCCAATTAAAATTTAGTGGCCAGTTTTTTTTTTTAATTTTTGTGCGTAAAAAGGAAATCGAAAAATCGTGAGTAGTCTAAATCTATATCTAAGAATACGGAAAGGTGTTTACGTTGCAACTTCATCAGCGAAGCAACTGCTTAGGTTTGTAGGAAGACGCACGTCCGCACAAGATTCAGATCCGGCAGCCAGCTAGCCCAGAAGGGCCACAGGTTTTTATTAAACGTTAATTTAAATATATAATGTGATCACAAACATGATTACCATTCAAAAATTTATCGAGATAAATTGATGTTAAATCGCCAAGACGAAAGGAAAGAAAATATAACTCTGATTAATGTGACTTCGGTGTACATGTTTAGATGACCCAAAGGAAATCATAAAAAAAAAAAACGTTTAAAAAAAAAATTCTTAATCACCCGGGGCAATCGCAGTGGAAATCGCTAAATTTATTAACAATTATGGTATTAGTTTTAAGATTATTCCAATATTTTCTAATTGTAGTTTAAGATAATTGTAAGCATCGACGCAATTTGTTTTTTTGTCGTTTGTAGTTTTTTTTCTCGGATATAAAATTGTTAAAGAAAAAAAAAAAAGAAAAAAACATTTTAAGGCACATAATTCCTAAAAACACCCAGCGAGTTTTATTAGGCTGACTTATCCAGTAGAGCGCTCTGACAGGAGAGGTAGGCTTGGTGAAATTAGCACAAAAGTATAAAGAATGAATGATTTTTCTCCTTTTTGTTTTTTTTTAATTGCCCACACATTAGTTTTTTTTTCTTCTACGGAAAGGAAGATTTGGTAATTTTAGGTTATTGTTTTTTTTTTAAATATATACATGTACTATTGCTAATCAGTTCTGGTGTTGTCATATTTTTTGTTATGCGGATATCCCGTTTTGGCCATCTCGCTAAAGCGGTCATATTTTAATTATGCGTAGGGCGTGATATTGATTATGTGGTGAAGCTGAATTTGTCGGGTGGGCAATATTCAGTATCTCTGCCATCTCATGTGGAACGCTAAATAAATGGAAATAAGGGAATCCGGTTGAATGTAAAACCTGGTTCAAGGTAGGGTGGGGCGCGCGGGGATTAATCCACCTGATCCCCAACGAATGTCATGGTCCCAATCGTCCGTCCGTGTTATGTTTCCTTTGGCCAATACCGATTGTTTAATATTGTAAACGGAACGGGTTATTGTATTGAAGGGGGAATTTAATCGTATTGTGAGTAGTGTGTGTTGTATAATATCCTAAATATTTTGTAGCAACTGCGTAGTGGCGCTTGGCGGTCGAACCCGCCTGAGAGGCCCTGAGCGAAAGCCGCAGCCAGACGCACACAGGTTTCGCATTAGGGGCACAGTTTTGCTCAAATGTGAAAAGCAGGATGCAACATACTTCTAAATATTTTATTTTTTTTACAAATTCTACCAACGGTTTTTTTAACCCACCATAATTTTTTTCATCGGTGTATGTATACATAAAGTTTTCTTTTACATCAGGTAAATTATGTTTTTTTTTATATAAAACCTGCAATGTATTCAATTGCGTCATCCGTCAAGTTTTCTTTTTTTCTTCTTCTATATCCACTGTTATAAGTTTATTTCTTTCAGCAACTGAAGTAGATGGTGTTTCTTCAGTAATGCAAGATTCCTCGCTAGGAAAAACTATTTTAAAGGCGGTATCCAGGCAAGGGACTTCATCGACCTCGCAGTTACCTTTTGATGACAAAAGTTCTGTGTTCTTCGCTATAATTGTTAGTCGAAAGTCGTATTTAATATTTAGCTTCTATATATTTAAATGAACATAAATACCACCTGACGCACAATTAGACAACACAAACACATTTATATTGGGTTGGACTAAATCTAAACATTTTCTACCTTCCTTCAACCTATTTTACCTAGTAGATATTTGCGGATCCTGTATTTAAACTGCAAAGGAGTTGGATGGTCGTTTAGACCGCCCTTTGCACGTATATCACCAAAGAAGTGCTCCAATTGGTCCTGCTCTAAACAGCTTGTAAGCTGATTCGCCATGCCGTATATATCAAAAAAGTTATTTCTGGAGATTTAGCAATGAAGTGTTGCTGATTGTTATACCCTTTTGAAATGGCAAACAGCTGTTTTTGATTGGGACGATCGAATTGGACATTAGAGTCGTCATCTTTTGTAAAACAATACTCTGCGCTTCCAATTCTTTACCAAAAGGTTGTTTTGTGGGGATCGTGTTACTGGTTGAAATCTTCGAATTGAAAATATCGAACCAGTCGTTCACCAAATCTACAAAATTTGCTGTTTCTATTGGGTTGTACAAAGTAAGGTCTTACGGCGCTCGCTGTTGAGTGAGACAACAATTGCGCAGCCAGTTTTACACTTTGTCTTGTTGAAGAGCGAACTGTCAGGTGGTCATCAGTAACCTTCCACATAACTGAAAGGTCAGACGACGAAGCATATATTCCATTGCCTTTTTTATTGTCAACCACAAGCCCTTAATCTAAGAAGTGGTTTCTAATTAGTTTCAAAATGTGGGGAGCGTCGGCAACAACAACAAAAACTTTCAAATGATCATTTGAGGGTGCTCAAACCATGTTTTTTCTAAAAAAAAAAAAAATATCAGAAAAACTGATTTATTTGAAAAATAAACGTGATATATTCCTACCTGGTGTGATTTTCACAATTCACAATCGCCACAACATGATAGCCAGCAGCATACAACTTTGCAATTATACTTTTCAGCAAATCACTTGTCATCGGATGGTCAAAGTCATAAAAAACTGGCTGCTTCCATGATTTTCACAGACACTGCACCATAGCAACTTGAACATAGCTTCGAGGCATTTGGAAAGCTTCCTGTGTTTGGTCATATTCAAATGAAGAAGCTACTTTCATTTCATTGAACGACAAAACGCAAAGTTTGTGCTCCTCTGAAATGTCCACAGCATTCTTCATAAGTTCTAAAACGAAGTTTAGTGGTCCAGGTTGGACAACAACTGTTTGTTGCCAGTTTTGCATCGATCTTTCCCCAGGAAGAGGAAGCCCTTTTTTGTAAAGGTGTCGGTAGGCGCGTGGACCAGCAGCATGAAGGCAAATAGCCTGTGAAATATCTTCCACGTTCCATCTAGCTTGTCCACCGTTTTTCATTAATTGCTTTATTTGCGTCGGAGTAAATATTTTTTTAAAATTGCACTCCATTGCTTCAAAATCCGCAAATTTTTTTTTAATGCGCACGTTTTCCACCTCTAATTGCCGAATACGCTGCTTTAAACGCATATTTTCGAGAGCTACCGCGGATTCGATAATCTCGTTTCTGCCAATTATATTCAAATGTAAATATACACATAAAATACTTCTTTTTTTTTTTTAAATACCTACTCAGTTTGTGAACTGAATTCCTTTTTATTTGTACTATTTTCTACTGCATCAGTGTATTTAAAAGGTTTCATTGGAACAGAATTCGGCCACAAACGCCTGCGTTTGTTTACGCGTGTTAAAAAAAATCGTTTGGTGTAAAATGCATATCACAAATTCTGCTCTGCTCTTTATATGAAACACCTACTGCATCTTACCATAGCTTTTTACACTATCCCCTGGCACTTTGATTAACTGAATGTTCGATTTCCTAGAACGACATATGGAGCAATATTGACAACTAAACATTGTTACAAAATGAAAAAAAATCGCAAACACAAATATTGTTTTACCGTCGGCATATACACACTCAACGCATACGACTTTTCGCAAAAACGAACGATTGCATACTAAGTGTACTATTTATTCATTAACTATCACTATTTATTATTACACAATGGTTCAATTCATTTTTCTTGTTGAGCAGTTCAATTTCAGCTTCAACGAAGAGGCGTTCGCTTTCAATCGATCATTTGATGGCGGTAACAGAGACGGCGGCGGCGGCAATTTAAAGTTGCTGGCGGCGTAACGGTTTCTTCTTCGATTTCAATGTGGTACACTTCCTTGCCCTTGCTGACCCTCTTGCCGACCGCACTTGTATTTTCTTCGTCGAGTATGGGACAATTAGCCCCGTTGTCAATCGCCAATATGCGTAACTGTCTTAGAGATGCACTTTGATCATGCTCAATGTTGTTCTTGTTAAGCCTTTCGACAATTTATTGTCTGTCCTTTTCGATTTTGCTTGTTTGCTTTGTACGTGTGCTCAAATAAATTGTAGAAAATGCGTAGACAATTTACTGTGCTTTATGTATGCTTTGGCTATGTACAAATGTTATAGAAGCAAACACACTAACACATTCATATACACGGCAATGTATGTATATGTAATATGTATTTAGACAACGCCAATTTCGTTTGCAAAATTTAATTTGTAGGCGGTTGAACTTGACCACTTCTGAAGCTGTAATGCTAAATACACACGATGCAACCGTTGCAGCAACGTGTTTTATTTATTTACTACACACGTGGAGACTATTGCCGCAACCTCAGTACTGTGTGTAGCTGTGGTACAGAAGAGACACAACCGGAATAAAATGAGTGACGTAACACGTGAAATCACAGCAATCATTGTAATTGATGAACTTTTGTACGAAAATGAGGAAGAGGAGATGCAACCAGTGACGTAGCTACCTAGGGACTAGGCGGGGCAATGCCCCGGGGCCCTCAAGCTCAGGGGGCCCTCGAATCCTTACCAGAAATCTCGATCGAACTGAACTTTTGGAAATTTCTCCCATTTTCAAAATAAATATGACAGGTTGCAACCCATGACAACTTAGTTAAGAGAAATTCAAAAGTTATGCCTAGGGAATTCCCCTAAATTCTTTCTATAGGTTGGCAGTGTTGTCAATTTGACGGATAGTGATATGTGCGTATTACTGTGAATTCGAGTTTAGATTTTTTTTCAAAAACGGTTAGTGCTGTATCGGGAGTACGTAAGCTAATGTCAATAAATTTTTTTGTAATGGTCAATATAGTGGTTCAATTTTATTTGATTTTACCACTTATATTGATGTCCGTTAAGTCAATAAATCGTGTCAAATCTATAGATTTCGGCTACAGTTCATTGTAAATGTGTACGACAAATCTTCTTATGACTTGGGAAACTTCACGAACAAAATATTAAGTGATAACGAAAAACGTCAAATTCTTGATATGGGGCCTTTACAACCTTCAGAACCTTTTCCAACAGACATCAACCAGAACAATAAGTGTTTTTCAAAATCGTACTACGTTTCGTGTTCGAAATGTGGGCCAGTTAATCGTTTTTGTTAGTGTTATTCCAAAAATACTAGACGCTGCCTATTGTCAACCCTGCTGGTTATTTGCTTCACAAAGGAATAATGTTTAATGTACGGGAATTCGAGATTGGAAGCATTTATCAGAAAGATTTAAACAACACAATTGTTCGAGTGGCCATTCGGAAGCATGTGCTGAGTATGAATTTTTGAAAAAAAAAGCGATACTAATACTATCGACAAGGAACTTGAAAATTAAATTCGCAAAGAAGCATCATTTTGGAAAATGGTTCTTCAAAAGTTATTCGATATCATACTAACTCTAGCAAAGAGTTCTTTGGCTTTGAGAGGACATCAAGAAGACTTAAGTCAGGAAGGATACCATAGAAATTTTTTGTCCTTTGTAGAGCTTGTCGCCTGATGTGATCACATTTTGCGGCAAGTTTTGGATATGCCCATGTTTATAATAGTTAACTATTTAATATCAGGACTTTTTTGAAATTGTGTTTTATTTATGTTTTTAGGATCTGAGTGCAACAATTCAAAATGAAATGATTGAGAGCTTGGGACCAAACTCGAAACCCATCTACTAGAACAAATTAGAGCGTCTCCGTTTTTTGCCATCATAATGGATACGATACAGGACATATAGAAGGTAGATCAGCTAACCATTGTTGTGAGGTATGCAGTAATAACCAGATCGGAAAGTGGACAGCCAATTGATATAGAATTAAAAGAAGTCTTTCTAGGCTTTTATGCAGCCATCAAACATGGCGCAGTAGATTTAGTCAACCAAATGACAACATTATTTATCGACAAAAATATTGATTTAAAAAAATGTGTGGAGCAAGGCTATGATGGAGCCAGTGTGATGAGTGGTGTGTATAATGGTGTACAAAAACATATTAAGGATATCCAGGATAACGCAGAGTACGTACATTGTGCCACTCATAATTTAAATTTGGTGATAAATTATGCCGTTAGCAGTTGTGCGGAAATACAGATTTTTTTCGCAACGTTGCAAGGTTTGTATAACTTTTTTGGAAACAGCATCAAACGTTGGGATCTACTGTCAAAATTCACTGGCGAATCGAAAACCACTCTAAAAAAACTAAATCCGACTAGATGGTCCAGTAGGGTTAATACGATATCTGTAACAAAACTTCGTTATTTTGATATTATCAAAACATTTTCAGAAATAGTTCTAAAGCTAGCCATACACACTGCAATATGTTGTGCAACTAAGTTGTACAACCAGTTGGTTACTTGACGGCAAACGCTACAACTTTCCATACAATTTGGTTGCCCAACTTCATTTGAAAACTTTTCTCGTGAAGTGAAGATGGCTTCGTATGTTGTTGCGTTGCTCATTATAGACGAAATTATAGAACAAGAAGAAGAAGAAGAAGAAGAAGAAGAGCGCAAACAAATGCGAAAAAAGAGGAAGTGGTCAATAGAGTGGCTGCTAAACAAACAAAAATATTCTAACAACAAACTTTTAAAAAAGTTGAAGGAAAGCCAACCTATCGACTTTAAAAATTATATGCGCATGAATGATGACATTTTTAATGAGCTTCTCTCGAAAGTGAATATTTATATTCGAAAAAAAAGATACGATTATGAGAGAAGCTATAAGTGCAGAAAATCGTTTGGCCATTACACTGCGTTTTCTGGCTTCTGGGAACTCTTTCGAAGATTTCAAATTTTCAACAGCAGTATCTCCACAAGCCATTGGCAAGATTGTCATTGAGACATGCGAAGCCATAATAAAAGTCTTAAAAGAATTTATAAAGGTAATACAAATAGCTTACATAGCCATTTTACGCTATTTAAAGTTAATAAAAATACTTTTCAATTTTAGCTCCCCAAAACACCTGAAGAATGGATGGATATAGCCGAGAATTTTTTTGAAAAATCCATGTTTCCCAACTGCATAGGAGCACTTGATGGAAAGCACATCAACATTTCGCGGCCACCAAATTCTGGGTCTTTTTATTTTAATTATAAAAAGACATTCAGCATTGTTTTAATGGCTATTGTGGACAGCAATTGCAATTTTTTGATGGTAGATGTTGGTGCAAATGGCCGAGTTTCCGACGGAGGCGTTTTTACAAACACAAAGTTTTTTCAAAAATTGGAAAACGATGATTTAAATTTACCTGAAGCTCGGCCTGTGCTCACTGGTCAAGGACCTTTGCCATTTGTATTCGTATCAGATGCTGCTTTTGCATTGCGCAAAAATATTTTAAAACCTTTTGCTCAAACAAACTTGACAGCTGATGAAACACTTTACAACAGCACTCTTAGTTCGGCAAGGGTAAAAGTTGAAAACGCGTTCGGTATTTTGGCTTCTCGCTTTCGTGTTCTGCAGACGACAATCAATTTAAACCCAGATAAAGTTACTACAATTGTTCTTGCTTGTTGTTACTTACATAACTATTTACGGCGCCAATCAAGCGCAGGCTGTGGCGAGTTAGAGGTATCCCTCGAGTTATCTGGAATGCAGGCAACGGTTAATAGAAATGCGCCGAATGAAGCGAAAGAGATTAGGAGGAAGTTTAGTGAAGCTATTAAACAATTAAAAGAGTTGTAACTTTATATTTAATATTTATATTTAATTTAATAAATGGAATAGCTCTTAAAAATATGTTTTTTATAAAAGTAAACTAAGTATTAAGACTAGGTACTACTATTTATTCAAATTGTGTGTCATTAAGTAAATCTTGCACACTCAAATAGCGCTGTTGTGGAGATACTTCAATGGCATCAGCATATTGTAATGTTTGTACAAAATGTATGGGTTCAGTTTCAACAGGACTTGTTGGCATTGAAACCAAATGCGGTGATCCAATGGTAGATGAATGCGGCGTACTGACTCTTGACAAATAAGGCGTCGACGTACGTAAATTTGGGCGATTGTGCAAGTGGTTGAATGAAAGCTGTTTCATTCGGCCCAACAACATAATCTCATCAACAGCTTGCTTCGGAAATAACTGCTGCTCTGGTGTCATTTCGCGGTACATGCAAGCCCATCCACTTGCATAAACAGATGCATCGTCTTGTACATCTTTGTTTTTTGCAGCATCCAAATGCTCGCTAGCTTTTTTTAAAAACTCGGTCCTGGCATTTGATGGTTCGGGTTTTTTAGCGACCTTTCGCTGTTGCTATATGTACGTAAAAAAAAATTAATATAATAAATAAATATGTAATATATTAAAGTGCAAACCTATTTTTTACTTACCACTTCCTCATCGTCGTCCGAAGTTACTGTTGACCGACCTGACAGTGGCAATTCTAAGTCGCGTAAAAAATCAAATGCGTCGAAGTACCAAAGGCTGGACACGTATATATCATCGGAGCCTGCGCCAGATCTTTCGCTGTTTACAATTTTTTTCAATTCGCGTCTATAGCACGTGCGCATTTTTGCTATTTTTTTTTTTAAATCTTCTACCGAAGAGCCACTTTTTATTTTGTTATATTCTAACAGAAGCTTCTCGTAGCTTCTACGACGTATGTTTTTATTTTTATAGCAGTCTAGTTTGCTATTCCAAAGCACCGGCATACTTTTGTACATTTCAATGCACTCGCGCATTTGGTCATTTTCTTCCATTTTTTCTTATTCTCGTTGCGTTTTCTTCAGCGACTAAAACAGAGTGAGCACAAGTGAAAGGGAAATTGCATGACATGCCCATCTACTTTACAACCAAGTTGCACAACTTGCCGAAAAATCAAAACATTTTGATATTCAACCAACATGTTGTACAACCAACTACAACTTCATACAACTTATACAAATACGTTACAATCGGTTGCACAACTTGATGGAGTTGTACAACATATTGCAGTGTGTATGGCTAGCATAAAGCAGTGGTTCTTAACCGGTGGTCCGCGGA
Organism: Leucophenga maculata; assembly: GCA_035044805.1. Classification (NCBI taxonomy): domain Eukaryota; kingdom Metazoa; phylum Arthropoda; class Insecta; order Diptera; family Drosophilidae; genus Leucophenga; species Leucophenga maculata. Next base: position 10,333 of record JAWNNP010002856.1, on the reverse strand, counting down.
CCACTGGTGGTCCCTGAAGGCATTCCAAGTGGTCCGCGAAGCCATCCTAATAATATGTGACGTGACGTAATGAGTCGAGTCGAAACAACGCGAGCCGTGCGAATTATGTTTTTTTGTTTTTCTTAAGAAAAATCAAAATTTATGTTGCCGAGACAATTTTTACGTCTTCTTTATTTAACTTCAGCCAAAAACTAGTGATGATCGTTTTTTACAATTATAAGGTAGACTTAAAAGTAAATCCTAAAAAGTAATTTAAGTTACAATAGTATTTTTTAATACATTATTTGAATAATTATATATTAACGGATTCTATTGTTTTATTTATTTATATATTATTTCTATTATTCATATGAAATAATATATAAATACATAACTCGTGAGGCACGAGTCCGAAGGCGAAACGCGTTGCACGAGGGCGGGGGTGGCGGTTTCGTTCCATTCGTTCTTTGTTTTAGCGGCGTGCGGGTAGCCGATCGTCACTTGTAGCGTCGACTGTGTAATGAGCGGTAGTGATTTATTACGTGGCCTTGAGAGAGTGACGAGTACCTACTGAGTACTTGGTTTAATTTTTAAAGTTCGACAGTAAAAATCCTTAGTCTACGAAGGTAGTTATAGTAAATAACTACTCCAGATATAAATACTACGTAGGTAAGTAAAATAAATATCAAATTTTCTAGTGATTTTTATAAAATGGAAAATAATGCACACTTTTATTACCTATCTTATACCTGTCCATATTATCACTAAAACTTCGTTTTCAGAAAAATGCCACCAAAAAGAAAATATGACGACGACTATATTAAGCTGGGCTTTACTTCAATAGAAATTAATGGAGAAACTAGACCACAATGCGTTTTATGTGCAACTGTTCTTGCTAACGACGCTTTAAAGCCGTCAAAGTTGGAACGTCATTTGAAGACCGTGCATCCGAAGTTTTGTATACAATCGCGAGAATTCTTAAAAAAAATGAAACTTGGACCCAGTGGAACAAGTCATGCAACATCTGAAAAAACATTATCTGCTTCATTTGAAGTTTCAAAATTAATTGCCAAATCGAAAAAAGCACACGCAATCGGCGAATCTTTAATAAAGCCCTGTATGCTCAAAGTTGCAGAAGAGCTTTTAGGCGCGGAAGCTCAAAAGAAAATTTGTGAAATACCGCTTTCTAATGACACAGTTAAGTCGCGCATTCAAAAAATGTCAACTGATATTGAAGACCAAGTTATTGACAAGGTTAAAAAGAGCTCTTATTTTGCATTACAATGCACTATGTTGAATTTGACCCGTTTCCATGGCCAAAATTAAAATTTTTGAAATTAACAAGATTTTTCACTGCAGGTTTCTTGTATAATGATGATTATGACTGTAGGAAGGTATTTTAGAAAAGTGGCGTGTCAACGCCCCCCTCCGCCCACAGAAATCGGAAAAAAACGATTTAAACAATTATTCAGGCCCCAATTTGGAACCAGGATGTGTTGTATTATTTTATGTATTCATTTTCAACTTCATCAATGTCATCAATTTCATTATTATTATAAAAAAAATATGTATTGTCGTCTTCCCTTGCGTCGATATCATTTGCGGACTCATCTGCCGATTCAACTTCACAAGCCAACAGCTGGATGACTTCTACTGGCAAAGCAAGTCTCTTATGTTTTTGGATCCGCCTTTTTAAATTTAAGGATGACATTATGGGGTCGGAAGTATCCATTGCTCTGTGAAAAACGTTTGTAAGGTTGTTAATTCGGCTGTTTTTCCTTGCATGGTGTAGTCTGTCGGATTTATATATTTTATTTCTGGATTCAGCTGCTTCTTCACCAAAATAACCGACTGGAAGAACAGTGTTTTCCAATATAACTCTTGAGTGGACAAGAATCTTGTGGACCGTCGCTGTCATTGGCAGCCATGGATATTTGTCAATTATTAGGTGACCAGTTTGATGGCAAAGTTCTTCAAATTTTTCGGCATTTATTGGCAGCTGACAGGATAATGATATAAGTATATTCCTCATGTTTAAAATAAGCTGTGTATCGACGCCAGTTATTTCTGCGAAAGCTTCATATTTGCTGAGTGCACGGCGTGCTGTATTCCCAACATTTGTGCTTCCGAATCCTCCTTGTTTTGGTTGGTCAACTTTCAGGGACAGCTTTTCCCAAAACATTCGCTGAATATTTTTTTTTTGCAACACAATGCTTTAACGTCTTGGCTTGAAATTCGCCATTTCTTCACATCCATTTTATACCCAGCATGAAGTACGAATTCAAAAAACCTAATCCAACAATGTAATGGACTTAAACCGTATTTTAGATTGTGGAGAATGGGAACAAATTTAATGCACTTAAAATTTTTGTTACCAAAAAAATCTTTAGGTGTCGCAGTGCAGATTGGGCAAGCTTGGTAAGATTTCGTATTTGTTAGGGCATTAAGCACTTTGCCATCAATTACAGTCAAATACAAGCTAAACCTTACATATATACATTGCCTTTCATTGAGATCTACTTTAATAGAATTTAATGCACTGATTTCGCTTTCCATACGTTTGTTCTCATCTTTAATAACTTTTATGGATTCTTTAAGAAACTCCAATTTTAACGGTCTGCAAAAACGTATACTCTGCGGAGTTTGATTGTTCCACAATATATTGCCGGACGAATCGATCAGACGAAGAGGCATAACTGTCGTGGCAAACAGTGAAGAGTCTGCATCTTGGGACTGGCCGTTAGTGTAAGCCTGATTATAGTTAGCTTGTCCCGTGCTGCCATCAAAGCCATAACTCAATATCAATTCGGCAGATAAAAAGTCAGACTGCTGGATGTTCAGTGCCGTTGCAATAGCCTCTTTTTGATAATCCACTATTCGACTTGTTGTGTGATTCAATAGGTCTTGCAAAGAAACTTTTGCTACGGTGTCCGTTACAATAATATTGGCTGGTCGGCAGTCCTTTTTCTTTTTACTTACATCATGATAATTGGGATATATATCAGCTTTCCTGCATTTTGCATCCTCTCGAATTGCGCAATATTGTTCAGTTGTGAAACCTTGATCCAGAATCAAAGCCAACGCCTCTTCAGCGGAAGATGGCAAAGGCTGTACCACGGGCTTGTTTATCATTTTGCGAATAGTGACGGCTTTTCCAGGGTTTAATGCAAGTAATCTTAATAGGACAGCAAGATCAACTAGCCCGCGCCTACGAGCAGCTATGCTTGCCGCTTGAGTCAGTAATCTTGCGTTATGTTTTTGTCCCGCGGAGAGGTCGACTGCTTGCCTTCTTTGAGCTCTTCTACCTTTTATATTGAATGTCATTTTTGGACGTCCAACTGGTTTTTTTATTTCCTCTCCTTTGGCTTCTTCTCTAGTTAAATTAAGGCTCATATAACCTTCCATCCAATTTGAATATGTCTTTTTGAACCTTTCCACCTTCCTACAGCATTTTTGCCAATTTCGCCATAAATTTGCAGAAAAATTTCGGACTTTATCTTTTAAATAACGATGATTTTCTTCCAAAACGCTGCCATCAATTTTGTCACTAATAAAAGTGTATATAGCATTTTGTTTCTCACAAAAGCTCCTTTGTTTACGCCACACTTCTAGCAGATCTGCATTGCTGATTAAGATGTTGCTTCCTAATAAATCAAATAACGAAAAAGGCGCAAAAAGCGCACAATGTGCTTACTAGTTCTGAATTCAGAATTGACAACTCTACAACATGTATATAGACACTCACTGAAATAATTTGAAATTTGTTTTTAAACTCTTTGGAAAGTTCAACTTTCTTTCCAAAAGTGACAAGGGGACACCACTTGCTAAATATACAAATTGTTAGAAAAATACGAACGAAACACGCAACATATTAGTATCAACACATAGTACTAACCTGAAGAATTAATATTCATTTTGAATTTGATTATTTAATGATTTTTTGTCAGAGATATGCCAATTTGAAATTGCACCGCAAAGTTAACCTTTAAGACAGCACGTGTTGTTCGCTTGCAACAGCTGACTTTAACAGCTGTTATTTTAACACTAAACTGTTAAGTTAACATTTTAGGTATGTAACATAGCATTTTGATCATTTCTTAACATGGTAACATTGAAAAAACGGAAATTTGCATACTCGCGAAAAATGAGTTTTGGCCACGGAAACGGGTCAAATTCAACATAGTGCAATGTCATGAGTCTACCGATGTTTCGCAGTGCTGTCAATTACTTGTATTTATTCGATTTTTGGAGGACAATAAAATGTTTAAAGAAGAGTTATTATTTTCTCAAGAACTTAAAACGACGTCGCAAGGTGCAGATGTTATGAATGCAATAAGTCAGTATATGGAGGAACATGGACTTATGTGGGAAAGGCTTGCCGGGTTTTGTACTAACGGTGCTCCTGCTATGCTTGGTTCTCGCTCTGGTCTTGCAGCATTGGTAAAAACCAAAAATCCATCCACAATAATGACGCACTGCGTTATTCACCGTCAAGCATTGGCTGTCAAAACGCTCCCGGAATGTTTTACTATTGCTCTGAAAACAGCTATAAAAGTAGCTAACAGCTTAAAAAGAGCGTACTCAATACTCGTCTATTCAAACAGTTGTGTTCTGACATTAACTCTGAACACGAAACTCTGCTTTTCCACACAAAAGTTCGTTGGCTTTCGAAAGGAAACATGCTGTCGAGGTTGTACGAACTAAGAGAGAAAGTACAAATATTCTTAACTAACAAGGAAAATAAAGAGTTGCTAGGTCAGTTCTGTGAGCCCGAATATAAAATACGTTTGGCTTATTTGGTCGACTTTTTTGCGCAAATAAATAAATTGAATCTTCAACTGCAAGGATCAGGAAATTTGAAGTTGCAAGGCATGAGCAACATATTTGCATATGAAGATAAAATCAGGGCGTTTATTGCTAAAATCGAGCTATGGATCAATAAGGTCGAAAGAAAAAACTTGTCTGCATTTGATACGCTCAACCAAATCATTGACGGACAAGGTGCAGATATTAAAGAAGAAACTAAGAAGAACATGATGCTCCATTTGACTAATTTAAAAAGTGAATTTAATCGCTATTTTCCTGACTACGAGGACAAAAGTATTCAGAAACTGATCCGGAATCCTTTCATTGTCAACGTTTCCAAAGTCTCTGATGAAATTCAAGAAAAATTGATTGAAATGCAACACGACACGAACTTAAAAGATACATTCGAATCAGGAATAAATCTTGAGGATTTTTGGAGCCAAAAAGCAATTTCTTTTCCAAAGCTTCGAGACATTGCTATACGTTACCTAACTTTATTTTCATCGACGTATCTATGCGAACGAGGGTTTTCGACGCTTTTGATTATTAAAAACAAGCATCGAAATCGGTTGGATGCCACTGCCGACATGCGTTTAGCTTTGAGTAGCACTGAACCAAGAATTCAGAAGTTAGTAAAGAGTAAGCAGTCACAAAAATCACATTAAATTGAAATTTGTAACTTTTAGATTTTTGCCAAATAATAAATAAATGAGCGCTAATGATACAAGTATGCTTGCTTTCTTTATCAAACAACCCTTAATTTTGGTAAACCAACGGGGTGGTCCCCGGCAAGACAAACATTTGGTAAAATGGTCCCTCATGACTAAAAGGTTAAGAACCACTGTTCTAAAGAGTCCTAATAAAGATGAGCGTAGTGAAGCAGAGAGTATTAAAACAAAACTGCTAAATTTCGAGTTCGTGATGAATTAGCTGCTTATCACCGATTTCCAAACTGAGAAAAAATATTTAAAATTGAGATTTTCAATAATGTACTAGACACAGTAATATCTCAATTAAATACACGTTTTATTGGTATGATATTCGATTTCCTAACACCAACATTTTTATTACATGTTGATGAAGCAACTTTATTACAAAAGTGTGACGAATTCCAAAGAAAATATTCAGATGTAATAGGCCCTAGTTTTTCACTTCAATTTATTAATATTTACCACCTAGTTTTACTAACTCAAACATAGACTGTTCAGCAATTACTTACTTATGTGGCCATCAACCGTCTGCCGGTCAAGGCCGCGTCTAGGAAGGCGCGCCAACCTCCATAATCTTGTGCGCGCTGGCGCCAGTCGTTTTGAATGCCAAGTACGGAGAGATCTCTCCATACCTGGTCATTTCATCGAGTGCCTGATCGTCCTCTATGTCGGCGTTCACCAATCAAGTTTGGGTCCCCCATGTAAAGCATGCGTGCTGGAGCTTTTTCATCCATTCAAATGAGGTGCCCAGCCCAGTGCAGCCGCTGGAATTTTATGCGCTGGACTATGTCAACCTCAGCGAATAGCTCGCGGTTCATACGGGACCTAAACTCGTCGCCGACTCTAATAGGACCAAAGCCGGTCCATGCCTCTGCGCCATACAGTAGGACCGGGAGTATGAGCGCCTTATATATCTTTATTTTCGTCGGTCGAGAGAGGGCTTTACTTCTCATTTGCTTGCTCAGCCCAAAAAGCATCTGTTTACAAGCGTGATTATTCGCCTGATCTCCAGGCTGACGTTGTTGTAACTGGTTTCTCTGTTCCAAGATAGACGAAGTTTTCTACAACATTGAAGTTGAAATTCTCCATCGTCACTGCCTATCCAAGACGGGTATGGGAGTAGGATGTATTTCATCAGAAGATTTGAAGATTCGCAGCAGAGCATCACCCTGCCTGAAACCTCTCTTGGTATCAAAGGGGTCGGAGAGGTTTTTCCCACTCTGACAACGCTTTGTGTGTTGAATAGCGTCGCCATGCAAAGACGGACAATCTTTGCCGAGATACATAGTGCAGACAGGGCGTCGAAAATCTTCGATTGTATCGGCGTGTCGAATCGGCTTTGTAATCGACAAATAGGTGGTGTGTCTTTGTTGAACACACGGGTCTTTTCCAAGATTTGGCGTTATGTGAATATTTGGTCATTGGTCGACCTTTTTGGTCTGAAGCCACACTGATATCGTCCTATCAGTGAGTCGGTATATGGCTTCAGCCTATTACACAATACGCCCGACAGAGTCTTATATCCAATGGAAAGGAGACTTATTCCGCGGTGATATCAGCCTTGCATTTTTCGAGGACATCAACCAGCTGGATATTTGCACCATCCCAATTAAATCGTGATCCTTGTATCGTTTGCGGGGGTCGTCATCAAAGGGGTCCTTCCGAGGCTTCCTTTTCATTGGGGGGTTATTTTTTAAAGTGGCGGTTCCCAAGCCCAGCGCACCAACCCTTTATTAAAGAAACGGGGGCCCCTTTTCCTTCTCACGTAAGCTCACCTCTGAACTGATGTTCAGAGGCTACCCAGGAGATACGTGTCCTAACGGCCGTGTGAGTTGCTTGGACCGTTTGTAACAAGAATCATTGTTGGCCATTCCCAGGTGAATGGCATTCAACAACTTTTCTCACAAAGTGCACTTAAGCAAACGATCCCAATCTTCTGTTCATCAATTATGTAAGGAAATAATGAGCAAATATGGAGTGCTAGAATGCGACCTAACGGAAGTATTTACAGCAATGTTATTATTCTTTACAATTCCTGTCACTTCTGCAGCAGCTGAAATGTCATTTAGCAAATTAAAAATAATAAAAATTTGTTTAAGAAATAATATGGGTCAAACTCGACTCCGATATTTATCGCTAATAGCAATTGAAAACAAGTAAGAAAAGTACAGTCGGGCGTAACCGACTGTAAGAGGCCCTGTACCAGTGCAGGTCGCCTAACAAACACATTAAATGTTTCCCGAGCTTATGACCAAGCACATGACCACTTCTCACTGCCATATAAAACATTTTTTTATGTATGAAAAGAAAAGGGGGGTCGTTCAAATTCAATTGCTTATAAAATCGTCATTTATTATCCGATTTTGATGAACTTTTTCGATTTTGGCTAAGAGGAGTATTATCACTATACTATCATACTCAACTTTTTTTGTGCCGAAGAAATGTTTTCCCTTGGTGGTGATTTTATGGGGAAGGGGCAAAATTTTAAAATATACTTGTGAAATTCAAGAGCAGTCCTAGTCGAATGCAAAAAACACGAAGTCTCTATCTATTACCGTTTTCGAGATCCTTTCGTTCATACGGACGGACGGACATGGCTATATCGACTCCTGACCATAATGGGGGTAACTTTGGGGGGTGTTGCCGCCGCACATAGGAGTATTTGTATTAAAAAACAGGACAAAATTATTTAACAGTATTTTTTAATTCTAAATGAAATGCAAGCCAATAATTAATCATGATTTCATGTATTAAGAAAAAAATATGGGAAAAATTAAAAAAAATAATGGGAATTCAAAGAAATTCAGATTAAATTCAGTCAATCAGAATCATTTTCCTGATCAGCGTCGATGCTATCATAATTCGTAGACCTTTCCACTAAAATAGACATTGCCTCCTTGGAGAAAGGTTTGCTTTTCTTCTTGTTCTGCTTTCTACTGGAACTGATCAACTGGTCGGATGTTAGCAATAACCTATTTAAAATGTCTCTGTTGCAGTCCACTGTAGAGAATTTCCTGGCAAAGTCCACACGGTATTTCCTGAAATGTTTGTTTCGTGCTTCAGCAGCTTCCTCTGATAGCTGTCCGATCGGTAAAATGGCTTCTGATATTACTTGGGCACCATGCATCAATATCTTGTGACCTGTAGGCGACATTGGATGCCAACCATACAGGTCAACGTACAATTGAGCAGTTTTTTGTGCATAGTTATCAAATTTAATCGGATCGATCTCGTGTCCACATGATACAACCTCAAGGATAATTTGGAACATCTTTATTAATTCCATGTTGACTCCCGTTATCCGAGAAGAGTATTCTGGGTTTTCAAAAAACCTTCTGGATGTGTTGCCGTCATTACTGTTGCCATAGCCGGCTTTGGGTATGTCAACAAGAAGACCCATCTCTTCTATAAACCTTTTTTGAATCCTTTCTTTTGTTTCTTTCCACACTTTTTTTTCTTCTAGCGTCCGAGCTTGCCACTTCTGTAGGGGTATTTTGTATGCCAAGTGCAACAATAATTCAAAAAGTCGAATTCTCGCGTGCAAGACGGAGAGTCCAAACTTCAGCGCTCCTTCAGAAACGTTTCCTTTTTTTAATTTATTAAAATCTTTTGAAGTCTGTCCACATATATAGCATCTCATGGTCGATGTTGTATCTGTCACGGCATTGCATACCTTTCCATCAACCATTGTAAGCAACATAGTATGGGTTATTTTAATAGAGTCTTCAATAACAGTTTCTGTAAGGTTTCTTTATTGTTTTTCAATGAACTCGATAAGATGTTGCTTCTCATATTCAGATAAAGTATTATTCCCTTCTTTTAAATATTTAATCAGTCGCAAAACCGTGTGGTCCAGCAAAGATTGAAGTTCCACTTCAAAACCAGTTTCAGTCACTTTTACATATTCTTCGGCTGGATAACACTCCTTTTTTGCTTTTTGGATCAGTGAATAGCAAGGGTAAATTTCTTTGCGACCGCCTTGTATTAATTCCCATTGCCTTCTTGTAAAATTTCCATCTACAAATAGTGCTAGTGCTTCTTGTGGAGTGTATTTCCGCACAATTTGTTCCTTTTCAGCTGACAAAACTACTTTTCGAAACTTTTTAGCTCTAGTTGGAGATGTTGTAATTTCTTTTATAATTTTAGAGACGTCACTGCTTCCAGAAGTTCCTTGGCTTGCACTTGCAGCGTACGTTAATTCATCAACAGGTACTTGGGCCCGTAGTTCCTTTGTTCTGCGCCGCTTGCTTCGATCAGTTAATTCACTGAATAGTTTCACTGGGCGTCCTGCTTTATGGGTAAAAGCAGGAAGTTCCAATGTTATGCTCAGCCATTCTTCGTTGTTTTTTACAAATCGTTCATGTGTATTACGGGCAGCACTCCATTTTTCTTTAAAACTGGTCTTGAAATATTTCATGAAACGCGTAAGATCATATCTTTTTTCGGGTGGACATGATGTCAGTTTTACAAGCCTCTCTTCCAAAAATATGAATTTATCACTTATTTTTTTTTCTCTTTGAACTCTTGCAAAATAGAATATAGTTCCATTCTGGTGATTTTTTTCACACTTTCTGAAGCATCTAAAACAAAAGAAACCAAAAATTGTACATTGTCGATTTAATGAAAATGATGATCGCAGACTTTTGAAGCACTAAAAAACAAAATGGGGTGCGTTGGGGGGGAATGTGTTTTTTGTTTTTATTTATCGACAGTGTATATTTTATTTCTGCATAAAAAGTTCCAGGCGACAAGGCGCGACACATAAACAAAATCACTAATATATCGTAAATTTCATTTAAAAATATTTATGAAAAAGGGGATTTTCTAAAATTGCATAT
>JAWNNP010002853.1:0-10214 GCA_035044805.1 Leucophenga maculata | reverse complement strand
GTAAATATGAATTGACTGGCGCCGATGGCAGACGCATCATAGGCATCCGCACACAGCGCAACTGGACAAAAACTGGCACGCAACTGGCGCCAATATAACAAATCAACGCAGACGATCGTATAACTTCCGTCTGCAATATTCTGCTGCCGAAACAACCGCTTAATCGTTGATGTACCGTACGTGTGCATTGACACGGACGACGCTAGACAACATCTGGAACACAGATACTTGCTACAATTTGCAACAACACATTTGCAATAACACATTACTACAACAATAACAACAAGCTGGATGGCGTTAATTATATATTCAGGTGTCTTACACACTAGCAGTCAGTCACTCGGGAGAGCTCAAGGAGTCAAACGCGAATTGCACAATTAAACAACCAATCTGTTTATTTCAACCAACAAAACAATAACTACAGAAATCAGCAACGGAGCTGAATATCTCAAGCAAATATAATATAAATCACAATAAATACTTATAAAACCAACCAATCCGTTTCGTTCAATTGACAAACTTCAACGACTCAACTTAGCAACGGAGCCGAATTGCTTGGGGTATTCATCATGTCATCCAACGACACGTAACTAGCGCGCTACAATCATCTATTTTAAATATACAAACGCGAGTTTTATTTATTACGTTGTTTTTCGTGCGAGTGCTTTTACAGGCACTAACGACCCTCCCTCACCTGTCTGCGCCAGCGTCTAAAATTTGTTTTTATTTTATTGGGTGTTCCAAGTGCTTAAGAGCAGCACAGCGAACATTTTAGTCCTTCGAAAAAAAGTTTTACATACGCACACACTTTTCGATTAGTGTTGAGTGTTTTGTATTGAGTGTTTTTGGTTTTTAACAGAGCTCGCAGAATATGCTCAACCAAATTTTTTTGAGTGGTCTGCTCACTCAAAAGACCGAAAAAAATTAAATGCTATCGCTCACGGTCTAAACAGCAACCGACTTTTTCGTTTCGTTGGTGTCATCGCTCTCGGGTTTCGGGTTGAGCGAAACAGACGATCGGTCTTCTGTTGACCGACCAAACTGTCCGCGAAAAAGGTTTTTTTTTTTTGTTGTTGCGTTTGCCTTATGTTGTTGCCTTAGATATTTCATCAAAGGCAAAGCATGGTAGAGGAAAGGTGAGAGGGATAGGCATAATCTCATTCATAATTGCTGTTTGCTTATCCACGCAATACACATACATGCGCAAAAGACCGTTTTCCGATTTTTTACGAAGCAATGCACTATGTTGAATTTGACCCGTTTCCGTGGCCAAAATTAAAATTTTGGAAATCAACAAGATTTTTCACTGCAGGTTTCTTGTATAATGATGGTTATGACTGTAGGAAGGTATTTTACAAAAGTGGGCGTGTCAACGCCCCCCTCCGCCCACAGAAATCGGAAAAAAAACGAAAATTTAAAGCAATTATAAAGTTAGAGACCCCAATTTTGGAACACAGGATGTGTTGTATTATTTTATGTATTCATTTTCAACTTCATCAATGTCATCAATTTCATTATTATTATAAAAAAAAATATGTATTGTCGTCTTCCCTTGCGTCGATATCATTTGCAGACTCATCTGCAGATTCAACACGTAACTGGCGCAGTCTCGATTCGAACCTTCTACATGTTTATAACTCTGTTTAATCAGTAAGCATAATATAAGTTTAAATTGTTTAAAACGAAATAAGAATAAAATATAAAATGTTTTAATATAAAAAAAAAAGTTATTCTTTTCATTTAGTTACTTCACAAAGCACAAATTCGCTATAATAATTCTCAATAATTCACCACCACTAAGGAAAATTGTGAAACCAAATAATAATCAAGAAATTGTAAAATTTAATATAAGTAATATATTTATCAAAAAACCAAGCATCAGAAAAGATAACCAAATAATTTAAAATATATGTTCACTAGACGAAAAACTAAACTATCTGGCATAAATCCCTTCAGCCCCAAAGTTACTAGGGAAAAAGGAATTCGCAGTAAAATGGAAATACAGGAGAATCAGAAACCGCTGCAAGACCTAGCGGTTCTGAGAGCGGTAATCTATCTACACCTGCCTTCGACCCCATAGCGTTGGTTCAATCCTTAAAGATCCCCGACCCGGTTAAACACTTAGCTACTTTCGATAGAAACCCGAAACGATTAAATGAGTTTATTTCAAATGTAGAGGGAGTACTACTACTCATTAGGGGTGCAGACCAAACACCGTACGGTCAAATGTACTTTCGGCACATTCGAAGCAAAATTGTGGGTGAAGCTGATGAGGTACTAATCGAGGCAAATGTGCCATTACAGTGGGAAAATATCAAGGAACACTTGTTATTGCATCATTCAGAAAAGAGAGATGAGTCATCCTTACTTGCTGAGTTGTATTCGTTGCCGAAGGTCTTCCCCTACCGACTTTATATGCAGAAATCGTTAAAACTAGAAATGCACTTCTCAATGTGGCGAACAATAATAGTACAGATAGTTCAGTAATCAAAGCAAAAAACGAACTATATTCGGACGTGTGTCTCAATGTTTTCCTTTCAGGTATCAAAGGTCAATTTGGCACTACTATCAGGGCTATGAAATTTCCTACGTTAGAGAAAGCTTGCAAGCATGTTGATAGGGAAAGGCAAATATTTATGCGGGAAAAACAAGTCAATCGTAACCCCAACGAACAAGGCTACAGACAGCAAAATAATCGTAAAGATAATTCCCGCTTAGCCCCATACTCGAAACCACAACAAGCGCTTCAGTCGGGCAACCCTACCTTGACCATAATGCCATCCAAATCCGAACGTCCCGATAATGGAAGCGGTCACACTTCTTTCAGCCGTTTTGGTTCCGGAACCTCAAAACAAACCACTCAGTCAGGGTCCAGTAATTATAGGAAAAGGTTCCAACAAAATCATCAACTGAATAACATTGATGGTGTTAGGGATCAAGTTCAACAGCCAGAGGCACCCGGTAATATAGAAGAGGTGCCAAATTTTATAATATCAGCCTCGGAAAACCAACTGGAGTCATAAATAAACGACTCGGTTCTTCTTTACCTTATATTTTAATAGACTCCCCTTTTGATCGACCACTAAAATTTCTCTTGGACACTGGGTCAACCAAGTCTTTTTTTAATCCAAGATTTGTTTCTGAAAAACACCAAATTCCACTAATCGAACCAAAAACTATTGTCACAACCCTTAATAAGCACGTCATACATAAAAAATATGTTACAAAATGTTCAAGGAATTTCGATCTAGTGGCGATCTTTCCTTCCTTCTTTTTAATTTTCACTCATATTTCGATGGTCTTATTGGCATCGATATTCTGAAGAAGATTAAAGCGAACATCGACTTGCACAACGCAGCCCTTAAAACCCCAGAAACTACTATTAAAATCATTCTAGAACCCAATACATCTACCGACATCTATACGATTGAGGAACTTTCAAAACGCGTTTTTCGAATCCCAGTTGATGTAAAAGAGGGCGAGTTTTATTGCGATCAAATGGAAATCGCTCCGAATTTATTTATATCCGCTGGGTTGTATGTGGTGAAAACTTCCAGTAGCCTTTTGGAAGTTACAAACTATTTGGAAGTAAACCAAACATTTTGTATAGATAAACCACTACACGCTACCCAATTCGTTCACAACGACTTTGTTGAAATAAATTTTATCACTTCCGATAATGATCAACCCAAAGCTGAAGTAACAAAAAATTTGACTCTTAATTTGGAACAGTTAAACTCAGAAGAAAAATTTAATATCATCAAGCTATGCAGGAAATTTAAAAACATTTTTTATGATGAGAATGAACCTTTAACGTTTACGAACAAAGTAATCCATTATATACCAACCTTGGATAACATCCCAGTTTATACGAAAACCTATCGGTATCCGTATAAGCATAAAGAGGAGGTCAAGAAACAAATCACTAGCATGTTAGAACAGAATATAATTTGACCAAGTTTCTTGGAGTGCCCCTATTTGGGTTGTCCCCAAGAAGGCGGCTAGTGATGGAGCTCCTAAATGGAGACTGGTTATCGACTTCAGGAAAACCATATCTGATAGATATCCTATTCCAAATGTCAATGACATCGTTGACACGGTTGGAAGTACGAAATATTTTTCTTCCATTGACTTAGCAAGTGGGTATTATCAAATTGAGATGGACCCGCTTGACATTCCAAAGACGGCATTCACTGTTGAAGGTGGGCATTTTGAATTTCTAAAAATGCCTTTTGGGCTTAAAAATGCTCCAGCCACCTTTCAGCGGGTAATGGACAACGTGTTAGGAGAATTAATAGGGAAATAGATGAAACCTTCTTACACCTCAGAAGACAAGTGTATATTCCAAATATGAGGCGTAAAATTGCACAAACTTTAAGTAATTGCGACGCTGGTTTACGTTTAAAATACTTCAGGCAACCTCAAAACCTTGTCTTCCAGGTACCGCCGACACCAGACAAACCTCTTGACATCTTGCATATCGACTTGTATTGTATTAACGGGAAATATATCCTAACAAATATCGATAAATTTTCTAAGTTTGCAGCAGGTTACACTATTCCTTCTAAGTTCATTGCTACCCATGGTGTTCCCAAACAAATGGTTTGCGACCAGGGAGCTGAATTTTCCTCAAACCTTTTTAAGGATTTTTGTAAACAGTTCAATATTGATTTACACCATACGTCATTTCAACAATCTTCGAGTAACGCTCCTGTTGAACGATTACATTCCACCTTAACCGAAATTTATAGAATAATACTGCACAAGAGGAAAGAGGCGAAATTATCATGTGATCACGATACTTTGTTGTACGAAACTTTTATAACGTAAAACAACGCCATTCATTCAGCAACCAAACACGCTCCATATGAACTTTTCACGGGTCGAACCCACAGTTTTAACCAAATTGTCAAATTTGATAATGAACACGACTATCTCCATGAGTTAAACAAGTTCCGAAAATCCATCTATCCTAAAATAAAGGAAATAATGATGCAGTCGACTTCAGAAAGAATATCGAAAAGCAACGCTTCGAGAGAACAACCAACTTGTCTTGAACCAAACGAAGTCGTATTTAGGAAAGAGAATAGGAGAAATAAAATTGCTCCTCGTTTTTCTAAACAGAAAATCTGTGAAGACAAAGGTATTTCAATTAAGACAATGCGTAATCAAAAGATTCATAAGTCGAAAATGCGAAAAAAGACATAATAAAAGATACTGACGTTATATGACTTTGTTTTCGAATTATATATTTAGAAAACAACGATAATATCAAAAAAAAAAATTTTAAAAATAAAATAAAAAGTAATAATTTCCTCGAAGCAGCGCAGAACATTACAAATTAAGTAATAGTTGATTAAAATGTACACTTTCAACCCCTTATTCATGTTAATAAAATAGATATTAATAGGGACATAATTTTAAGTCAATTGAGAAATTTGGGCGAACAGGTGTATGAGTTATTAGAATTGCAAAACCAGAAGCAACAATCAAAAATTACATTGAAATTGCGAATTCCAATCCTACAACCCGAAACATAATCCTTTGTAGATTTATTTCCCATGCCAATCAATACCAAACGTATTTTAAGTACATACATGTGTAAATTGTTCTGAATCATGAAAATAGTAATCTAAGTACCTTACTAAACATACTTTAAGAAAAACATATTTCAAGTACAAAATTTGTAATAAATAATGTAAGTAGTATTATAAGTAACTTTATTAAGCTTATATAAGGAACCCTAAAGGAATCTATCGACATACTGACAGTATCAACATCTCCACTCACTACATTTATGATCCCGTCATTTTGACCACCACTCCATTCTAGGAGGGGAGGAGTTACCGTGCCGTTAACACGGTACTAAGGCGCCTCAACTGTTTTCGCCCACACCACTGCCATCGCAAATAGTTCCCACGACTAAGCTGCAGTAACAGTCAGTCTAATTAGCAACAGCAACAACAGGCATCATGCTTCTGCCGAAACAACCGCTTAATCGTTGATGTACCGTACGTGTGCATTGAGACGGACGACGCTAGACAACATCTGGCACACAGTTACTTGCTACAATTTGCAATAACACATTACTACAACAATAACAACAAGCTGGACGGCGTTAGGTATATATTCAGGTGTCTTACACACTAGCAAGCAGTCACTCGGGAGAGCGCAAGGAGACAACGCGAATCGCACCATTAGACAACCAATCTGTTTATTTAACCAACAAAACATTAACTGCTGAAATCAGCAACGGAGCTGAATATCTCAAGCAAATCTTTATATATATGTGGGAATAACAGATGATACAATGTTTAGGGTATATTAATATGTGATTTAATAAAATAGTATATAGATATGTATATGTAAGACTGGCGTTTCTTATTTGCGTAGCGCGTCGTATGCTCGCACGTCTTTCTTTCGTCACGGTCACGTCTTCACTCCTCTTCTTATTTTTGGCAGGCTTGCCACCTCGTCCTTCTGCTCTCGGCTGTTTATCTTCTTGCGGCAGTCTTGCCACTTCGTTATTCTGCTCTCAGCTGTTCGTCTTAGGGCTGGCCATGCGGCGATACCAGACCATTCCCATAATTCGGCCATCCTACATCGCATTCGCCCCGAATGCGTCGTCATCGTCGTATGGCATCCATGGTTTCATATATTCAGCGCAGGTGCTCGTTTGTTTCTGGCCTCCGCTGAATACGGCATCTTTAATTACGTCGTATGTATCGTTGGGTTTGGCTCTGGTTACCTGATATGGGCCAAGGTACTTTGGTTTTAGCTTTAGTCCACCACCAAACTGTGTTCTTTTAATGGCAACTAGATCGCCAACTTTATAAGTTGTTGCTGGTCTTCGTCTTAGATTATAGCTCTTTCTGTTTTCGTCTTGCATCTGGAGTATGTGTTGTTTTGCTTGCTTTCGAAGTTCATCTCGGCCGTCGTTGAATAGTTGAATCATCTCGTCTTCGATCATTTCTCGTAATTTGATGTCGGATTTAATGCGCATCTTTGTACCAGTGAGTAACTCGAATGGCGTCGTTTTTGTGCTTCTACAAAATGTTGAGTTGATAGTTTGTTGGACGTTGTCCACCCATCTGTACCACTTACTTGGATCATCTATTGAGAGTTTGGATAAAACTGCGATGATTGTTGAATTTAACCTTTCGACTTGCCCATTGGCCCGTGGTAGGCCAGTCGTGATTGTGTGGTGCTTTATGTCTTCGCTGTCGCAATACTGTTTGAACTCGTTAGATGTGAATGCAGTCCCTTTGTCGGAGATAATTTGTAGCGGGTTGCCAAACATCGTTCCGTCTGGGCTCTATGAGAGTCTGTGATAGTTACCATCTTTGTGCGGACGTCGTTTTGGTCTATTCGAGCTGAATATTCGTGCGTTTTGAAGTCTGTCAAGCTGATCCTCAATAAGGGGTAGCGGGAAGTGATCCCTTATGATAATCTTGTTGATGCGTCTGTAGTCAATACACAAACGATTTGTGCCGTCCCGCTTCTTAACTAAAACTACTGGACTAGTGTATTCAGATTCGGATTCCTCAATAATGTCATCTTTAAGCCATTGATCTATTTGATTATCTATTATGCATCGTTCAGCGTATGCAAATCTGCGTGGTCGTGAGTGTATCGGCATGTCATCTTTTAGAATCAAACGCATTTTAATATTGGTTGATTTTGTGTTTACCGGATTATAATTCTTTAGAATATTTAAAACTGTCTCTTTAGCTTTATTACTTGCTGTAACTTCAATGTCTGTGTCGAATTTCTCATTATTCTCAATGTCAATTTTCATCACGCAACTTATGTCATTGTCTTCAACTTGTGGTTTTGTTATTTTTACCCCTTCGTTATTAATTAGCACTTGGGCTTGCTTGCAAAACTCTTCCCCAAGTACCATTTCTTCGTCTAAGAATTGAGAATTCACTACCAGAAAATTTGTTTTAAATTGTTCACCGTCAATCATAAATTGTTGTTCGAACGAACCCAATGGCTTGACTTTGCCTTCATCTTTTTTTCCGAAACCGATTAAAAACACGTTGCACTCACTTAATGTTGGCTTTTTTAACTTTTTGTAAACCGACTCGGGAATAAGGTTATATTTACTGCCAGTGTCGATTAGTGCATTGTATTTGTTGTTATTTATTACGACTTCTTTACACATAAATGTATGAGATGATATTACTTTGCGTGTGTTGATTGAGTCGTACTTTTCACCTTTATTTGGGCAATCTTTGCCTATGTGCCCGTATTTGTTACATTCGAAACATTTTCTGCCTTTGTCTTTATTTTCACAATCATTTGATGTATGTCCTTTGGCGCCACAATTATAACATTTTAAGTCTCTGTTTATGTTTTTATTTAGCACTGCATGATTTTTATATTCGCTCTTTTGGATACTTTTATTAAACGCTGCTTGATTTTTATTTTCATTTTTTGACTTTTCGCGAATAATTTCAAAACACTTCAGTTTTTCTTTAAATTCTTTTAAATTCTTAGCATTGTACAAAATTGATTTATTAGCGCTGGAATCATCGATTCCGTCAATTACATATTGAATTAAGGCACTGTTTTCAATATTGCCACGTGAGGCTAGCTCTTTCATTTGTAAAAAATATTCTAGCAAGCTTTCACTTTTCTTTATTTTTCTGTCAGCTATCATTTTATGCAACACAGCACTATTTGTTGTTGACTTAAATTCGTTTAAAAGTGCGTTCTTTAGTTTTTGCCAACTATGATATGTTACGTTCACTCATAGCAAACATTTTTGCCAGTCCATTTAACGATCTTTTCGCAAAAATAAATTTCTGCAGCTCATTCCCATACATTAACACCGCCATGTCCTCAAACTCTTTTATCCACACTTCAATCGAAAGCGTATCATCGCCACTAAATGATCGTATAGAGTCTTCAATGTCACGAAAGTTTAAAGCGAACCTTGGAACGTCTGTCGGCTGAACACTGTTTACATTTTCACATTCATTTTTGTTGCTTTTAACGCTCATGTACTCATTTTTGTCTTCGTTATCGGTTTCGTCATTTTCCGAGTTCTCGTGTTCGTCGTCCTCATCAGTTTCTGCATTAAATTCAGCTTCAGCTAACAAATTGTCTTTGTTCAAATTATTAAATATGTGTTTAGTCAAATCGTTGTGGTTATGTTGCAAATGTAAGATATTGCACACAATAACGAGGTCTTTATCAGACATATGATCGGCAACGTAACTCATTTTGTTATTGTATTGTTTCTGATTGTCGTTATATTCAAAACCAGCAAATTCGCGCAGGCGTTTTCTGTTGTTCCTATCGCCGTCCTGCTCGAACACGAATCTATGTAATAGCAAAATATTCTGCTTCTTCTCCTCCCGCAACATTTTTTTTATTGCGTCGTAGTCATTTAGCTGTGTCATTGTTGTTCGTCTCTCCTTCTTACCGCCGTTTATATGTGTTTGTGTCACTTCACTGCCGTTTTTTTGTCCCCGTTTACAAGCGTTTCTAATTTTTTTCACTGCTGTTTTTTATGTACATATGTATGTAACACAAGTACGTCATTAGTTTTTTGTTTAGGTTGAGCCCCCAATATATGTGGGAATAACAGATGATACAATGTTTAGGGTATATTAATATGTGATTTAATAAAATAGTATATAGATATGTGTATGTAAGACTGGCGTTTCTTATTTGCGTAGCGCGGTCACGTCTTCACTCCTCTTCTTATTTTTGGCAGGCTTGCCACCTCGTCCTTCTGCTCTCGGCTGTTTATCTTCTTTGCGGCTGTCTTGCCATTTCGTTATTCTGCTCTCAGCTGTTCGTCTTAGGGCTGGTCATGCGGCGATACCAGACCATTCCCACATATATAATTCTTCTGTACTTGTGTTGACAGTGAACGGACATTTTATTTTCTTTTAAACGAAATTTTATGTGTGTATTTGAGTGGGTCCCCGGATGGTGTAGATTCGCAATCCAACCCGGTAGGTGGCGCTGTAGTCGAGTTGTAGATATTACCGGCAGATGGCGATGCAGTTGGTATTTATACTGCAAGTAAACGGCTGGATCGACTTGAATGAATTTTTGTGTATGCGTTTATTCATACATTTTGTGTATGTATTCATTCAATTCATTTAATTTTTTTGTACGCTGTGTTTTGATATTATATGTATCGCATTTAATTAAATATTGAGCGTATTATATTCAGATATAAGTTACGTGCATAG
>JAWNNP010002852.1:0-26336 GCA_035044805.1 Leucophenga maculata | reverse complement strand
ATGATCCTCTTAGTATGTGTACCAAATTTCATCTCTATACCTTAAATGAATGCAAAGATATTAAAAATTTGGTTTACCGCTTATATGGTGGGTAAGGCAACGCCACTCTTTATTTATAACCAAACTTAACAGGTTGACTTCTCTTGATCCTCTTAACATGTGTTCCAAATTTCATCTCTGTACCTGAAATGGATGCAAAGATATGACAAATTTAGTTTATCGCATAAATGGCGGATAGGGCAACGCTCCCTCCGATTTTGAACAAACTTAACAGGTTGACTTTCATCTCTGTACCTTAAATGGATGCAAATATATTAAAAATTTTGATTTTCGCTTAAATGGGGAGTGTAGCAACGTCTCCTCTGATTTTGACCAAACTTTACAGGTTGATTTCTCCTTATCGTCTTAGCATGTGTACCAAATTTCATCTCTGTACCTTAAATGGATGCAAAGATATGACAAATATTGATTATCGCTTATATTGGGAGTGTAGCAACGCCCCCTCCGATTTTGATCAATTTTTACCTTAAATTAATGCAATGATATGACAAATTTTGATTATCGCTTACATGGGGGTGGGGCAACGCCCCTTTCGAGTTTGTCCAAACTTAACAGGTTGACTTCTCTTGATCCTTTTAATATGTATACCAAATATGGGGGGGGGGGGTGGTCATTGCCCCCTCCGATTTTGTCTAAACTTAACAGGTTGACTTCTCTTGATTCTATTTAAATGTATACCAAAATTGATCTGTGTACCTTAAATGGATGCGAAGGTATGACAAACTTAGATTATCGCTTATATGAGGGGTGGGGCAACGCCCCCTCCGATTTTGACCAAACTTAACAGGTTGACTTCTCGTGATCCTCTTAACATGTGTACCAAATTTCATCTCGGTACCTTAAATGAATGCAAAGATATGACAAATAATGATTATCGCTTATATTTGGAGTGTGGCAACGTACCCTCCGATTTTGATCAATTTTTACAGGCTGCTAACTCTTTATCGTCTTAGCACGTGTACCAAATTTCATCTCTGTACCTTAAATGGATGCAAAGATATGACAAATTTTGATTATCGCTTATATGAGGGATGGGGCAACGCCTCCTCCGATGTTGATCATATTTAACAGGTTGACTTCTTCTGATCCTCTTAAAATGTATACCAAATTTCATCTCTGTACCTTAAATTAATGCAATGATATGACAAATTTTGATTATCGACTGAGTATGACTTCTGTTAATTATCGCTTATATTAGGGGTAGGGTAACGCCCCCTCCGATTTTGAGCAAACTTAACAGGTTGACTTCTCCTGATCCTCCTAACATGCGTACCAAATTTCATCTGTGTACCTTAAATAGATGCGAAGATATGACAACTTTTGATGAGCGCTTATATGGGGGTTGGGGCAACGAACACTCCGATTTTGACCAAAACTAACAGGTTGACTTCTCCTGATCCTCTTAACATGTGTACCAAATTTCATCTCGGTACGTTAAATGGAAGCGAATATATGACAAATTTAGTTTATCGCATAAATGGCGGATAGGGCAACGCTCCCTCCGATTTTGAACAAACTTAACAGGTTGACTTTCATCTCTGTACCTTAAATGGATGCAAATATATTAAAAATTTTGATTTTCGCTTAAATGGGGAGTGTAGCAACGCCCTCTCCGATTTTGATCAAACTTTACAGGTTGATAGCTCTTTATCGTCTTAGCACGTGTAACAAATTTCATCTCTGTACCTTAAATGGATGCAAAGATATGACAAATTTTGATTATCGCTTATATGAGGGATGGGGTAACGCCCCCTCCGATGTTGATCATATTTAACAGGTTGACTTCTTCTGATCCTCTTAAAATGTATACCAAATTTCATCTCTGTACCTTAAATTAATGCAATGATATGACAAATTTTGATTATCGACTGAGTATGACTTCTGTTAATTATCGCTTATATAGGGGGTGGAGTGGGGCAACGCCCCCACCGATTTTGTTTAAACCTAATAGGTTGACTTCTCGTGATCCTCTTAACATGTGTGCCAAATTTCATCACGGTACATTAAATGAATGCAAAGATATGACAAATTTTGATTATCGCTTATATGGGGTGTGGGGCAATGCCCCCTACGATTTTTACCAAACTTAACAGGTTGACTTCTCTTGATCCTCTTAGTATGTGTACCAAATTTCATCTCTATACCTCAAATGAATGCAAAGATATTAAAAATTTGGTTTACCGCTTATATGGTGTGTAAGGCAACGCCACTCTTTATTTATAACCAAACTTAACAGGTTGACTTCTCTTGATCCTCTTAACATGTGTTCCAAATTTCATCTCTGTACCTGAAATGGATGCAAAGATATGACAAATTTAGTTTATCGCATAAATGGCGGATAGGGCAACGCTCCCTCCGATTTTGAACAAACTTAACAGGTTGACTTTCATCTCTGTACCTTAAATGGATGCAAATATATTAAAAATTTTGATTTTCGCTTAAATGGGAGTGTAGTAACGTCTCCTCTGATTTTGACCAAACTTTACAGGTTGATTTCTCCTTATCGTCTTAGCATGTGTACCAAATTTCATCTCTGTACCTTAAATGGATGCAAAGATATGACAAATATTGATTATCGCTAATATTGGGAGTGTAGCAACGCCCCTCTCCGATTTTGATCAATTTTTACAGGTTGATAACTCTTTATCGTCTTAGCACATGTACCAAATTTCATCTCTGTAACTTAAATGGATGCAAAGATATGACAAATTTTGATTATCGCTTATATTGGGGGTGGGCATTGCCCCCTTCGATTTTATCTTAACTTAAAAGGTTGACTTTTCTTGATCCTATTTGCATGTATACCAAAATTCATCTGTGTACCTTAAATGGATGCGAAGGTATGACAAACTTAGATTATCGCTTATATGAGGGTTGGGGCAACGCCCCTCTGATTTTGGCCAAACTTAACAGGTTGACTTCTCCTGATCCTCTTTTTATGTGTATCAAATTTCAACTCTGTACCTTAAATGGATGCGAAGATGTGACAAATTTTTATTATCTCTTATATTGGGGGTAGGGCAACGCCCCCTCCGATTTTGACCAATCTTAACAGGTTGACTTCTCGTGATCCTCTTAACATGTGTACCAAATTTCATCTCGGTACCTTAAATGAATGCAAAGATATGACAAATAATGATTATCGCTTATATTGGGAGTGTGGCAACGCACCCTCCGATTTTGATCAATTTTTACAGGTTGCTAACTCTTTATCGTCTTAGCACGTGTACCAAATTTCATCTCTGTACCTTAAATGGATGCAAAGATATGACAAATTTTGATTATCGCTTATATGAGGGATGGGGCAACGCCCCCTCCGATTTTGACCAAACTTAACAGGTTGACTTCTCCTGATCCTCTTAAAATGTATACCAAATTTCATCTCTGTACCTTAAATTAATGCAATGATATGACAAATTTTGATTATCGCTTACATGGGGGTGGGGCCACGCCCCTTTCGAGTTTGTCCAAACTGAACAGGTTGACTTTTCTTGATCCTTTTAACATGTATACCAAATATTGTGGGTGGGCATTGCCCCCTCCGATTTTGTCTAAACTTAACAGGTTGACTTCTCTTGATTCTATTTAAATGTATACCAAATTTCATCTCTGTACCTTAAATGGATGCAAAGATATGACAAATTTTGATTATCGCTTATATGAGGGATGGGGCAACGCCCCTCCGATTTTGACCAAACTTAACAGGTTGACTTCTCCTGATCCTCCTAACATGCGTACCAAATTTCATCTGTGTACCTTAAATAGATGCGAAGATATGACAACTTTTGATGAGCGCTTATATGGGGGTTGGGGCAACGAACACTCCGATTTTGACCAAAAATAACAGGTTGACTTCTCCTGATCCTCTTAACATGTGTACCAAATTTCATCTCCGTACCTTAAATGGAAGCGAATATATGGAAAATTTAGTTTATCGCATAAATGGCGGATAGGGCAACGCTCCCTCCGATTTTGAACAAACTTAACAGGTTGACTTTCATCTTTGTACCTTAAATGGATGCAAATATATTAAAAATTTTGATTTTCGCTTAAATGGGGAGTGTAGCAACGTCTCCTCTGATTTTGACCAAACTTTACAGGTTGATTTCTCCTTATCGTCTTAGCATGTGTACCAAATTTCATCTCTGTACCTTAAATGTATGCAAAGATCTGACAAATTTAGTTTATCGCATAAATGGCGGATAGGGCAACGCTCCCTCCGATTTTGAACAAACTTAACAGGTTGACTTTCATCTTTGTACCTTAAATGGATGCAAATATATTAAAAATTTTGATTTTCGCTTAAATGGGGAGTGTAGCAACGTCTCCTCTGATTTTGACCAAACTTTACAGGTTGATTTCTCCTTATCGTCTTAGCATGTGTACCAAATTTCATCTCTGTACCTTAAATGGATGCAAAGATATGACAAATATTGATTATCGCTTATATTGGGAGTGTAGCAACGCCCCCTCCGATTTTGATCAAACTTTACAGGTCGATAACTCTTTATCGTCTTAGCACATGTACCAAATTTCATCTCTGTACCTTAAATGGATGCAATGATATGACAAATTTTGATTATCGCTTATATGGGGGGTAGGCATTGCCCCTCCGATTTTGTCTAAACTTAATAGGTTGACTTCTCTTGATCCTATTTGCATGTATACCAAAATTCATCTGTGTACCTTAAATGGATGCGAAGGTATGACAAACTTAGATTATCGCTTATATGAGGGTTGGGGCAACGCCCCTCTGATTTTGGCCAAACTTAACAGGTTGACTTCTCCTGATCCTCTTTTTATGTGTATCAAATTTCAACTCTGTACCTTAAATGGATGCGAAGATGTGACAAATTTTTATTATCGCTTATATTGGGGGTAGGGCAACGCCCCCTCCGATTTTGACCAAACTTAACAGGTTGACTTCTCGTGATCCTCTTAACATGTGTACCAAATTTCATCTCTGTACCTTAAATGAATGCAAAGATATGACAAATAATGATTATCGCTTATATTGGGAGTGTGGCAACGCACCCTCCGATTTTGATCAATTTTTACAGGTTGCTAACTCTTTATCGTCTTAGCACGTGTACCAAATTTCATCTGTGTACCTTAAATGGATGCAAAGATATGACAAATTTTGATTATCGCTTATATGAGGGATGGGGCAACGACCCCTCCGATGTTG
Organism: Leucophenga maculata; assembly: GCA_035044805.1. Classification (NCBI taxonomy): domain Eukaryota; kingdom Metazoa; phylum Arthropoda; class Insecta; order Diptera; family Drosophilidae; genus Leucophenga; species Leucophenga maculata. The sequence continues at coordinate 21,088 of JAWNNP010002852.1, read as the reverse complement.
ATCATATTTAACAGGTTGACTTCTTCTGATCCTCTTAAAATGTATACCAAATTTCATCTCTGTACCTTAAATTAATGCAATGATATGACAAATTTTGATTATCGCTTACATGGGTTTGGGGCAACGCCCCTTTCGAGTTTGTCCAAACTTAACAGGTTGGCTTCTCTTGATCCTTTTAACATGTATACCAAATATTGGGGGTGGGCATTGCCCCCTCCGATTTTGTCTAAACTTAACAGGTTGACTTCTCTTGATTCTATTTAAATGTATACCAAAATCATCTGTGTACCTTAAATGGATGCGAAGGTATGACAAACTTAGATTATCGCTTATATGAGGGGTGGGGCAACGCCCCTCCGATTTCGACCAAACTTAACAGGTTGACTTCTCCTGATCCTCTTAAAATGTATACCAAATATCATCTCTGTACCTTAAATTAATGCAATGATATGACAAATTTTGATTATCGCTTACATTGGGGTGGGGCAACGCCCCTTCCGGTTTTGACCAAACTTAATAGGTTGACTTCTATTGCTCCTCTTAACATGTGTACCAAATTTCATTTCTGTATCTTAAATGGAAGCGAAGATATGACAAATTTTGATTATCTCTTATATGAGTGTGCGGCAACGCCCCCCCTCTGATTTAGACCAAACTTAACATGTTGACTTCTATTGATCCTCTTAACATGTATACCAAATTTCATCTCTGTACCTTAAATGAATGCAAAGATATGACAAATTTTGATTATCGCTTATATGGGTGATGGGGCTACGCCCCCTCCGATTTTGACCAAACTTAACAGGTTGACTTCTCTTGATCCTTTTAACATGTATACCAAATATGGTGGGTGGGCATTGCCCCCTCCGATTTTGACTAAACTTAACAGGTTGACCTCTCTTGATCCTATTTACATGTATACCAAAATTCATCTGTGTACCTTAAATGGATGCGAAGGTATGACAACTTTTGATTAGCGCTTATATGGGGGTTGGGGCAACGAACACTCCGATTTTGACCAAAACTAACAGGTTGACTTCTCCTGATCCTCTTAACATGTGTACCAAATTTCATCTCTGTACCTTAAATGAATGCAAAGATATGACAAATTTTGATTATCGCTTATATGGGTGATGGGGCTACGCCCCCTCCGATTTTGACCAAACTTAACAGGTTGACTTCTCTTGATCCTTTTAACATGTATACCAAATATGGTGGGTGGGCATTGCCCCCTCCGATTTTGACTAAACTTAACAGGTTGACCTCTCTTGATCCTATTTACATGTATACCAAAATTCATCTGTGTACCTTAAATGGATGCGAAGGTATGACAACTTTTGATTAGCGCTTATATGGGGGTTGGGGCAACGAACACTCCGATTTTGACCAAAACTAACAGGTTGACTTCTCCTGATCCTCTTAACATGTGTACCAAATTTCATCTCTGTACCTTAAACGGATGCAGAGATATGACAAATTTTGATTATCGCTTATATGGTGGGTGGGGCAACGCCCCCTTCGAGTTTGTCTAAACTTAACAGGTTGACTTCTCTTGATCGTTTTAACATGTATACCAAATATGGGTGGTGGGCATTGCCCCCTCCGATTTTGTCTAAACTTAACAGGTTGACCTCTCTTGATCCTATTTACATGTATACCAAAATTCATCTGTGTACCTTAAATGGATGCGAAGGTATGACAAACTTAGATTATCGCTTATATGAGGGTTGGGGCAACGCCCCTCTGATTTTGACCAAACTTAACAGGTTGACTTTTGCTGATCCTCTTTTTATGTGTATCAAATTTCAACTCTGTACCTTAAATGGATGCGAAGATGTGACAAATTTTTATTATCGCTTATATGGTGGGTAGGGCAACGCCCCCTCCGATTTTGACCAAACTTAACAGGTTGACTTCTCGTGATCCTCTTAACATGTGTACCAAATTTCATCTCTGTACCTTAAATGAATGCAAAGATATGACAAATAATGATTATCGCTTATATTGGGAGTGTGGCAACGCCCCCTCCGATTTTGATAAATTTTTACAGGTTGATTTCTCTTCACGTCTTAGCACGTATACCAAATTTCATGTCTGTACCTTAAACGGATGCAGAGATATGACAAATTTTGATTATCGCCTACATGGGAGTTGCGCAACGCTCCTTTCGAGTTTGTCCAAACTTAACATGTTGACTTCTCTTGATCCTTTTAACATGTATACCAAATATGGGGGTGGGCATTGCCCCCTCCGATTTTGTCTAAACTTAACATGTTGAATTCTCCTGATCCTCTTAAAATGTATACCAAATATCATCTCTGTACCTTAAATTAATGCAATGATATGACAAATTTTGATTATCGCTTACATGGGGGTGGGGCAATGCCCCTTCCGGTGTTGACCAAACTTAATAGGTTGACTTCTATTGATCCTCTTAACATGTGTACCAAATTTCATCTCTGTACCTTAAACGGATGCAGAGATATGACAAATTTTGATTATCGCTTATATGGGGGGTGGGGCAACGCCCCCTCCAATTTTGACCAAACTTAACAGGTTGACTTCTCCTGATCCTCCTAACATGCGCACTAAATTTCATCTGTGTACCTTAAATAGATGCGAAGATATGACAACTTTTGATTAGCGCTTATATGGGGGTTGGGGCAACGAACACTCCGATTTTGACCAAAACTAACAGGTTGACTTCTCCTGATCCTTTTAACATGTATACCAAATATGGGGGGTGGGCATTGCCCCCTCCGATTTTGTCTAAACTTAACAGGTTGACTTCTCTTTACATGTATAACAAAATTCATCTGTGTACCTTAAATGGATGCGAAGGTATGACAAACTTAGATTATCGCTTATCTGAGGGTTGGGGCAACGCCCATTCCGGTTTTGACCATACTTAATAGGTTGACTTCTACTAATCCTCTTAACATGTGTACCAAATTTCATTTCTGTACCTTAAATGGAAGCGAAGATATGACAAATTTTGATTATCGCTTATATGAGGGTTGTGGCAACGCCCCCTCCGATTTTGACCAAACTTAACAGGTTGACTTCTCCTGATCCTCTTAACATGTGTACCAAATGTCATCTCGGTACCTTAAATGGAAGCGAATATAAGACAAATTTTGATTTTCTCTTATATGAGGGTGGGGCAACGCCCCCCTCTGATTTTGTCCAAACTTAACATGTTGACTTCTATTGATCCTCTTAACATGTATACCAAATTTCATCTCTGTACCTTAAATGAATGCAAAGATATGACAAATTTTGATTATCGCTTATTTGGGTTATGGGGCTACAACCCCTCCGATTTTGATCAAACTTAACAGGTTGACTTCTCCTGATCCTCCAAACATGCGTACCAAATTTCATCTCGGTATCTTAAATGGAAGCGAATATAAGACAAATTTTGATTATCTCTTATATGAGGGTGGGGCAACGCCCCCCTCTGATTTTGTCCAAACTTAACATGTTGACTTCTATTGATCCTCTTAACATGTATACCAAATTTCATCTCTGTACCTTAAATGAATGCAAAGATATGAAAAATTTTGATTATCGCTTATATGGGTTATGGGGCTACAACCCCTCCGATTTTGATCAAACTTAACAGGTTGACTTCTCCTGATCCTCCTAACATGCGTACCACATTTCATCTCGGTATCTTAAATGGAAGCGAATATAAGACAAATTTTGATTATCTCTTATATGAGGGTGGGGCCACGCCCCCCCTCTGATTTTGACAAAACTTAACATGTTGACTTCTATTGATCCTCTTAACATGTATACCAAATTTCATCTCTGTACCTTAAATGAATGCAAAGATATGACAAATTTTGATTATCGCTTATGTGGGTGATGGGGCTACGCCCCCTCCGATTTTGAGCAAACTTAACAGGTTGACTTCTCCTGATCCTCCAAACATGCGTACCAAATTTCATCTGTGTACCTTAAATAGATGCGAAGATATGACAAATTTTGATTAGCGCTTATATGGGGGTTGGGGCAACGAACACTCCGATTTTGACCAAACTTAACAGGTTGACTTCTCCTGATCCTCCTAACATGCGTACCAAATTTCATCTCTGTACCTTAAATGGAAGCTAATATAAGACAAATTTTGATTATTTCTTATATGAGGGTTGGGGCAACGCCCCGCCTCTGATTTTGTCCAAACTTAACATGTTGACTTCTATTGATCCTCTTAACATGTGTGCCAAATTTCATCACGGTATATTAAATGAATGCAAAGATATGACAAATTTTGATTATCGCTTATATGGGGGGTGGTTCAAGGCCCCCTTCGAGTTTGTCCAAACTTAACAGTTTGACTTCTCTTGATCCTTTTAACATGTATACCAAATATGGTGGTTTGGGCATTGCCCCCTCCGATTTTGTCTAATCTTAACAGGTTGACTTCTCGTGATCCTATTTACATGTATACCAAAATTCATCTGTGTACCTTAAATGGATGCGAAGTTATGACAAACTTAGATTATCGCTTATCGCACCTCTGATTTTGGCCAAACTTAACAGGTTGACTTTGGCTGATCCTCTTTTTATGTGTATCAAATTTCAACTCTGTGCCTTAAATGAATGCGAAGATGTGACAAATTTTTATTATCGCTTATATTGGGAGTGTGGCAACTCCCCCTCCGATTTTGATAAATTTTTACAGGTTGATAACTCTTTATCGTCTTAGCACGTGTACCAAAATTCATCTGTGTACCTTAAATGGATGCGAAGGTATGACAAACTTACATTATCGCTTTTCTGAGGGTTGGGGCAACACCCCTCTGATTTAGGCAAAACTTAACAGGTTGACTTTTGCTGATCCTCTTTTTATGTGTATCAACTTTCAACTCTGTACCTTAAATGGATGCGAAGATGTGACAAATTTTTATTATCGAATATATTGGGAGTGTGGTAACGCCCCCTCCGATTTTGATAAATTTTTACAGGTTGATAACTCTTAATCGTCTTAGCACGTGTACCAAATTTCATCTCTTTATCTTAAATGGATGCAAAGATATGACAAATTTTGATCCTTTTAACATGTATACCAAATTTAGGGGGTGGGCATCCTATTTACATGTATACCAAAATTCATCTGTACACCTTAAATGGATGCGAAGGTATGACAAATTTTTATTATCGCTTATATGGTGGGTAGGGCAACGCCCCCTCCGATTTTGACCAAACTTAACAGGTTGACTTCTCGTGATCCTCTTAACATGTGTACCAAATTTCATCTCTGTACCTTAAATGAATGCAAAGATATGACAAATAATGATTATCGCTTATATTGGGAGTGTGGCAACGCCCCCTCCGATTTTGATAAATTTTTACAGGTTGATTTCTCTTCACGTCTTAGCACGTATACCAAATTTCATCTCTTTATCTTAAATGGATGCAAAGATATGACAAATTTTGATCCTTTTAACATGTATACCAAATTTAGGGGGTGGGCATCCTATTTACATGTATACCAAAATTCATCTGTATACCTTAAATGGATGCGAAGGTATGACAAACTTAGATTATCGCTTATATGAGGGTTGGGGCAGCGCCCCTCTGATTTTGACCAAACTTAACAGGTTGATTTCTCCTTATCGTCTTAACATGTATACCAAATTTCATCTCTGTACCTTAAATGGGAGCGAAGATATGACAAATTTTGATTATCGCTTATATGGGGGTTGGGGCAACGAACACTCCGATTTTGACCAAAATAAACAGGTTGACTTCTCCTGATCCTCTTAACATGTGTACCAAATTTCATCTCTGTACCTTAAACGGATGCAGAGATAGGACAAATTTTGATTATCGCTTATATGGGGGGTGGGAAAATGCCCCCTTCGAGCTTGTCCAAACTTAACAGGTTGACTTCTCTTGATCCTTTCAACATGTATACCAAATATAAGGGGTGTGCATCCTATTTACATGTATAACAAAATTCATCTGTGTACCTTAAATGGATGCGAAGGTATGACAAACTTAGATTATTGCTTATATGAGGGTTAGGGCATCGCCCCTTTGATTTTGACCATACTTAACAGGTTGACTTTCTTGATCCTCTTAACATGTGTACCAACTTTCATCTCTGTACCTTAAATGGATGCGAACATATGACAAATTTTAATTATCTAAACTTGTCCAAACTTAACAGGTTTACTTCTCCTGATCCTTTTAACATGTGTACCAAATTTCATCTGTGTACCTTAAAAGGATGCAAAGATATAACACATTTTTATTATCGCTTATAAGGGGGGGTGGGGCAACACCCCTTCCGCTTTTGACAAAACTTAACAGGTTGACTTCTCTTGATCCTCTTAACATGTGTACCAAATTTCATCTGTGTACCTTAAATAGATGCGAACATATGGCAAATTTTGATTATCGTTAATATGGGGGGTGGGGCAACGCCCTCTCCGATTTGGACCAAACTTAACAGGTTGACTTCTCCTGATCCTCTTAACATGTATACCAAATTTCGTCCCTGTACCTTTAATGTATGCAAAGATATGACAAATTTGGTTTATCGCATATATGGTGGGTAAGGCAACGCTGCCTCCAATTTTGAACAAACTTAACAGGTTTACTTCTCTTGATAATCTTAACATGTTTATCAAATTTCATCTCTGTACCTTAAATGGGTGAAAAGATATGACTAATTTTGATTATCGATTATATGAGGAGTGTAGCAACGCCCCCTACGATTTTGACCAAACCTCACAGGTTGACTTGTCTTGATCCTCTTAACATGTGTACCAAATTTCATCGCTGTACCTTAAATGAATGCAAAGATGTGACAAATTTTGATTATCGCTTATATGGGTGGTGGGGCAACCGCCCCTCCGATTTTGACCAAACTGAACAGGTTGAATTCTGCTGATCCTCTTAACATGTGTACCAAATTTCATCTGTGTACCTTAAATAGATGCGAACATATGGCAAATTTTGATTATCGTTTATATGGGGGGTGGGGCAACGCCCTCTCCGATTTGGACCAAACTTAACAGGTTGACTTCTCCTGATCCTCTTAAAATGTATACCAAATATCATCTCTGTACCTTAAATTAATGCAATGATATGACAAATTTTGATTATCGCTTACATTGGGGTGGGGCAACGCCCCTTCCGGTTTTGACCAAACTTAATAGGTTGACTTCTATTGCTCCTCTTAACATGTGTACCAAATTTCATTTCTGTATCTTAAATGGAAGCGAAGATATGACAAATTTTGATTATCTTTTATATGAGTGTGCGGCAACGCCCCCCCTCTGATTTAGACCAAACTTAACATGTTGACTTCTATTGATCCTCTTAACATGTATACCAAATTTCATCTCTGTACCTTAAATGAATGCAAAGATATGACAAATTTTGATTATCGCTTATATGGGTGATGGGGCTACGCCCCCTCCGATTTTGACCAAACTTAACAGGTTGACTTCTCTTGATCCTTTTAACATGTATACCAAATATGGTGGGTGGGCATTGCCCCCTCCGATTTTGACTAAACTTAACAGGTTGACCTCTCTTGATCCTATTTACATGTATACCAAAATTCATCTGTGTACCTTAAATGGATGCGAAGGTATGACAACTTTTGATTAGCGCTTATATGGGGGTTGGGGCAACGAACACTCCGATTTTGACCAAAACTAACAGGTTGACTTCTCCTGATCCTATTAACATGTGTACCAAATTTCATCTCTGTACCTTAAACGGATGCAGAGATATGACAAATTTTGATTATCGCTTATATGGTGGGTGGGGCAACGCCCCCTTCGAGTTTGTCTAAACTTAACAGGTTGACTTCTCTTGATCGTTTTAACATGTATACCAAATATGGGTGGTGGGCATTGCCCCCTCCGATTTTGTCTAAACTTAACAGGTTGACCTCTCTTGATCCTATTTACATGTATACCAAAATTCATCTGTGTACCTTAAATGGATGCGAAGGTATGACAAACTTAGATTATCGCTTATATGAGGGTTGGGGCAACGCCCCTCTGATTTTGACCAAACTTAACAGGTTGACTTTTGCTGATCCTCTTTTTATGTGTATCAAATTTCAACTCTGTACCTTAAATGGATGCGAAGATGTGACAAATTTTTATTATCGCTTATATGGTGGGTAGGGCAACGCCCCCTCCGATTTTGACCAAACTTAACAGGTTGACTTCTCGTGATCCTCTTAACATGTGTACCAAATTTCATCTCTGTACCTTAAATGAATGCAAAGATATGACAAATAATGATTATCGCTTATATTGGGAGTGTGGCAACGCCCCCTCCGATTTTGATAAATTTTTACAGGTTGATTTCTCTTCACGTCTTAGCACGTATACCAAATTTCATGTCTGTACCTTAAACGGATGCAGAGATATGACAAATTTTGATTATCGCTTATATGGGGGGTGGGGCAACGAACACTCCGATTTTGACCAAAACTAACAGGTTGACTTCTCCTGATCCTTTTAACATGTATACCAAATATGGGGGGTGGGCATTGCCCCCTCCGATTTTGTCTAAACTTAACAGGTTGACTTCTCTTTACATGTATAACAAAATTCATCTGTGTACCTTAAATGGATGCGAAGGTATGACAAACTTAGATTATCGCTTATCTGAGGGTGGGGGCAACGCCCATTCCGGTTTTGACCATACTTAATAGGTTGACTTCTACTAATCCTCTTAACATGTGTACCAAATTTCATTTCTGTACCTTAAATGGAAGCGAAGATATGACAAATTTTGATTATCGCTTATATGAGGGTTGTGGCAACGCCCCCTCCGATTTTGACCAAACTTAACAGGTTGACTTCTCCTGATCCTCTTAACATGTGTACCAAATGTCATCTCGGTACCTTAAATGGAAGCGAATATAAGACAAATTTTGATTTTCTCTTATATGAGGGTGGGGCAACGCCCCCCTCTGATTTTGTCCAAACTTAACATGTTGACTTCTATTGATCCTCTTAACATGTATACCAAATTTCATCTCTGTACCTTAAATGAATGCAAAGATATGACAAATTTTGATTATCGCTTATTTGGGTTATGGGGCTACAACCCCTCCGATTTTGATCAAACTTAACAGGTTGACTTCTCCTGATCCTCCAAACATGCGTACCAAATTTCATCTCGGTATCTTAAATGGAAGCGAATATAAGACAAATTTTGATTATCTCTTATATGAGGGTGGGGCAACGCCCCCCTCTGATTTTGTCCAAACTTAACATGTTGACTTCTATTGATCCTCTTAACATGTATACCAAATTTCATCTCTGTACCTTAAATGAATGCAAAGATATGAAAAATTTTGATTATCGCTTATATGGGTTATGGGGCTACAACCCCTCCGATTTTGATCAAACTTAACAGGTTGACTTCTCCTGATCCTCCTAACATGCGTACCACATTTCATCTCGGTATCTTAAATGGAAGCGAATATAAGACAAATTTTGATTATCTCTTATATGAGGGTGGGGCAACGCCCCCCCTCTGATTTTGACAAAACTTAACATGTTGACTTCTATTGATCCTCTTAACATGTATACCAAATTTCATCTCTGTACCTTAAATGAATGCAAAGATATGACAAATTTTGATTATCGCTTATGTGGGTGATGGGGCTACGCCCCCTCCGATTTTGAGCAAACTTAACAGGTTGACTTCTCCTGATCCTCCAAACATGCGTACCAAATTTCATCTGTGTACCTTAAATAGATGCGAAGATATGACAAATTTTGATTAGCGCTTATATGGGGGTTGGGGCAACGAACACTCCGATTTTGACCAAACTTAACAGGTTGACTTCTCCTGATCCTCCTAACATGCGTACCAAATTTCATCTCTGTACCTTAAATGGAAGCTAATATAAGACAAATTTTGATTATTTCTTATATGAGGGTGGGGCAACGCCCCGCCTCTGATTTTGTCCAAACTTAACATGTTGACTTCTATTGATCCTCTTAACATGTGTGCCAAATTTCATCACGGTATATTAAATGAATGCAAAGATATGACAAATTTTGATTATCGCTTATATGGGGGGTGGTTCAAGGCCCCCTTCGAGTTTGTCCAAACTTAACAGTTTGACTTCTCTTGATCCTTTTAACATGTATACCAAATATGGTGGTTTGGGCATTGCCCCCTCCGATTTTGTCTAAACTTAACAGGTTGACTTCTCTTGATCCTATTTACATGTATACCAAAATTCATCTGTGTACCTTAAATGGATGCGAAGTTATGACAAACTTAGATTATCGCTTATCGCACCTCTGATTTTGGCCAAACTTAACAGGTTGACTTTGGCTGATCCTCTTTTTATGTGTATCAAATTTCAACTCTGTGCCTTAAATGAATGCGAAGATGTGACAAATTTTTATTATCGCTTATATTGGGAGTGTGGCAACTCCCCCTCCGATTTTGATAAATTTTTACAGGTTGATAACTCTTTATCGTCTTAGCACGTGTACCAAAATTCATCTGTGTACCTTAAATGGATGCGAAGGTATGACAAACTTACATTATCGCTTTTCTGAGGGTTGGGGCAACACCCCTCTGATTTAGGCAAAACTTAACAGGTTGACTTTTGCTGATCCTCTTTTTATGTGTATCAACTTTCAACTCTGTACCTTAAATGGATGCGAAGATGTGACAAATTTTTATTATCGAATATATTGGGAGTGTGGTAACGCCCCCTCCGATTTTGATAAATTTTTACAGGTTGATAACTCTTAATCGTCTTAGCACGTGTACCAAATTTCATCTCTTTATCTTAAATGGATGCAAAGATATGACAAATTTTGATCCTTTTAACATGTATACCAAATTTAGGGGGTGGGCATCCTATTTACATGTATACCAAAATTCATCTGTACACCTTAAATGGATGCGAAGGTATGACAAATTTTTATTATCGCTTATATGGTGGGTAGGGCAACGCCCCCTCCGATTTTGACCAAACTTAACAGGTTGACTTCTCGTGATCCTCTTAACATGTGTACCAAATTTCATCTCTGTACCTTAAATGAATGCAAAGATATGACAAATAATGATTATCGCTTATATTGGGAGTGTGGCAACGCCCCCTCCGATTTTGATAAATTTTTACAGGTTGATTTCTCTTCACGTCTTAGCACGTATACCAAATTTCATCTCTTTATCTTAAATGGATGCAAAGATATGACAAATTTTGATCCTTTTAACATGTATACCAAATTTAGGGGGTGGGCATCCTATTTACATGTATACCAAAATTCATCTGTATACCTTAAATGGATGCGAAGGTATGACAAACTTAGATTATCGCTTATATGAGGGTTGGGGCAGCGCCCCTCTGATTTTGACCAAACTTAACAGGTTGATTTCTTCTTATTGTCTTAACATGTATACCAAATTTCATCTCTGTACCTTAAATGGGAGCGAAGATATGACAAATTTTGATTATCGCTTATATGGGGGTTGGGGCAACGAACACTCCGATTTTGACCAAAATAAACAGGTTGACTTCTCCTGATCCTCTTAACATGTGTACCAAATTTCATCTTTGTACCTTAAACGGATGCAGAGATATGACAAATTTTGATTATCGCTTATATGGGGGGTGGGAAAATGCCCCCTTCGAGCTTGTCCAAACTTAACAGGTTGACTTCTCTTGATCCTTTCAACATGTATACCAAATATAAGGGGTGTGCATCCTATTTACATGTATAACAAAATTCATCTGTGTACCTTAAATGGATGCGAAGGTATGACAAACTTAGATTATTGCTTATATGAGGGTTAGGGCATCGCCCCTTTGATTTTGACCATACTTAACAGGTTGACTTTCTTGATCCTCTTAACATGTGTACCAACTTTCATCTCTGTACCTTAAATGGATGCGAACATATGACAAATTTTAATTATCTAAACTTGTCCAAACTTAACAGGTTTACTTCTCCTGATCCTTTTAACATGTGTACCAAATTTCATCTGTGTACCTTAAAAGGATGCAAAGATATAACACATTTTTATTATCGCTTATAAGGGGGGGTGGGGCAACACCCCTTCCGCTTTTGACAAAACTTAACAGGTTGACTTCTCTTGATCCTCTTAACATGTGTACCAAATTTCATCTGTGTACCTTAAATAGATGCGAACATATGGCAAATTTTGATTATCGTTTATATGGGGGGTGGGGCAACGCCCTCTCCGATTTGGACCAAACTTAACAGGTTGACTTCTCCTGATCCTCTTAACATGTATACCAAATTTCGTCCCTGTACCTTTAATGTATGCAAAGATATGACAAATTTGGTTTATCGCATATATGGTGGGTAAGGCAACGCTGCCTCCAATTTTGAACAAACTTAACAGGTTTACTTCTCTTGATAATCTTAACATGTTTATCAAATTTCATCTCTGTACCTTAAATGGGTGAAAAGATATGACTAATTTTGATTATCGATTATATGAGGAGTGTAGCAACGCCCCCTACGATTTTGACCAAACCTCACAGGTTGACTTGTCTTGATCCTCTTAACATGTGTACCAAATTTCATCGCTGTACCTTAAATGAATGCAAAGATGTGACAAATTTTGATTATCGCTTATATGGGTGGTGGGGCAACCGCCCCTCCGATTTTGACCAAACTGAACAGGTTGAATTCTGCTGATCCTCTTAACATGTGTACCAAATTTCATCTGTGTACCTTAAATAGATGCGAACATATGACAAATTTTGATTATCGTTTATATGGGGGGTGGGGCAACGCCCTCTCCGATTTGGACCAAACCTAACAGGTTGACTTGTCTTGATCCTCTTATCATGTGTTCCAAATTTCATCTCTGTACCTTAAACGGATGCAAAGATATGGCAAATTTTGATTATCACTTATATGGTGGGTGGAGCAACGCACCTCTTAAAATGTAAACTAAATTTCATCTCTGTTCCTTATATGAATGAAAAGATATGACAAATTTTGATTATCGCTTATATTGGTGGTGGGGCAACGCCAACTCCGCTTTTGACAAAACTTAACAGGTTGACTTCTCTTGATCCTCTTAACATGCGTACCATATTTCATCTGTGTACCTTAAATAGATGCGAACATATGACAAATTTTGATTATCGCTTATATGGGGGGGGGGGGGGGGCGGGGTGTGGCAACGCCCTCTCCGATTTGGACCACACTTAACAGGTTGGCTTCTCTTGATCCTCTTAACATGTGTACCAAATTTCATCTCTGTACCTTAAACGGATGCAAAGATATGACAAATTTTGTTTATCGCATATATGGGGGGTGGGTTATTGCCCCATCCGATTTTGACCGAACTTACCAGGTTGACTTCTCTTGATCCTCTGTACATGTATACCAAAATTCATCTGTGTACCTTAAATGGATGCAAAGATATGAAAAATTTGGTTTAACGCATATATGGTGGGTAAGGCAACGCTCCCTCCAATTTTGAACAAACTTAACAGGTTGACTTCTCTTGATAATCTTAACATGTGTTCCAAATTTCATCTCTGTACCTTAAATGGGTGAAAAGATATGACTAATTTTGATTATCGCTTATATGAGGAGTGTAGCAACGCCCCCTCTGATTTTGAAAAAACCTAACAGGTTGACTTCTCTTGATCCTCTTGAATACAGTTCCTAGAATACAAGCTGGCTTAACATATGCAGAAGTAGCTGCATTCAAATCAAATAAGGAACTTGGTCTAGTTGTTCAGTTGTGTCGTCATCGTCGGCCAGGGCTTCGAACATGTTTGAAGTGTCAGGTTTGCTGAGCCAATATTTTTGAAATGTTGTTTGTGTTGTTCTTGTTTCAGGTTTGTTTTTTGGTTTTTTGTTGTTATTTGATTGTGCCGTTACTTTATTTGGAGACTGATTGTCTCGACTTCTTTTTAATTGTGTTTTATTAGTATTAGTTTTGTTGTTGGTTACCTTTTGCATGTTTGTTGTTCTTGGTGATGTTGCTTTTGTTTGTTTAGATGACGTTATCGATGCGTTGATTGGTGCAGCTACATACCAGACCGTTGGATTGGCGCTTGATGATGCGATCGATGACGTCATCAACGAGGCTGTAGAGTATACTGTTGTTGTTGTTGCAAATGAAGCTATTGTTGTAGTGCATGGACTTTGTGTTGTAATTGTTGCGGACGATGTTGTTGTTGTTATTGACCTACCAGAACAGTTATTGTAGATGTTTGTAACTATTGCTGGGTGCAGGGTTGGGAGCGGCGTTGTCGGAGTGACACACTGTGATTTCCAGGTTAGTGGAGTTGTTGCTGCATTTGTATTGATACTGTTGCATTCAAGCAGAGCTGCTGAGTGCGATTGAGTTGTTGTTGTTAAAGATTGCTCTTTTTCAACAGTAGAATTGTTGCTATCGTTGTTTGAAACGAATGAGAAATATGCATTTCTCCCATCCGATGAGAGTCTACGCTCTCCTAGATGAGCGTAGCTCATTTTATTACAAACTGTTTAGCACTTTATTATTACAATTTTGAATTTTTCCAAATTTGAATAAATACAAATTTAAATAGCGTCTTTTCGCTTGTTGCAAATAAAGAATTTTGCTTTCTTTGTTTTGTATTAATTTTGTTTGGTTTAGTTTCCACATATAAATATTGAATTCACTGAGGAGCAGCTTTCACACGTCTGTTCGTAAAGAACGTCAGAAGAAAGCTGTACCTTAAATGCATGCAAAGATTTGATTATCGCTTATATTGGTGGTGGGGCAACGCAACTCTTAAAATGTAAACTAAATTTCATCTCTGTACCTTATATGAATGAAAAGATATGACAAATTTTGATTATCGCTTATATTGGTGGTGGGGCAACGCCAACTCCGCTTTTGACAAAACTTAACAGGTTGACTTCTCTTGATCCTCTTAACATGCGTACCATATTTCATCTGTGTACCTTAAATAGATGCGAACATATGACAAATTTTGATTATCGCTTATATGGGGGGTGGGGCAACGCCCTCTCCAATTTGGACCAAACCTAACAGGTTGACTTGTCTTGATCCTCTTATCATGTGTTCCAAATTTCATCTCTGTACCTTAAACGGATGCAAAGATATGGCAAATTTTGATTATCACTTATATGGTGGGTGGAGCAACGCACCTCTTAAAATGTAAACTAAATTTCATCTCTGTACCATATATGAATGAAAAGATATGACAAATTTTGATTATCGCTTATATTGGTGGTGGGGCAACGCCAACTCCGCTTTTGACAAAACTTAACAGGTTGACTTCTCTTGATCCTCTTAACATGCGTACCATATTTCATCTGTGTACCTTAAATAGATGCGAACATATGACAAATTTTGATTATCGCTTATATGGGGGGGTGGGGCAACGCCCTCTCCGATTTGGACCAAACCTAACAGGTTGACTTGTCTTGATCCCTTAACATGTGTACCAAATTTCATCGCTGTACCTTAAATGCATGCAAAGATTTGACAAATTTTGATTATCGCTTATATTGGTGGTGGGGCAACGCCCCGCCGCTTTTGACAACACTTAACAGGTTGGCTTCTCTTGATCCTCTTAACATGCGTACCAAATTTCATCTGTGTACCTTAAATAGATGCGAACATATAACAAATTTTGATTATCGCTTATAAGGGGGGTGGGGCAACGCCCTCTCTGATTTGGAAAAAAACTAGCAGGTTGACTTCTCCTGCTCATCTTAACATGTGTACCAAATTTCATCTCTGTACCTTAAACGGATGCAAAGATATGACAAATTTTGTTTATCGCATATATGGGGGGTGGGTTATTGCCCCATCTGATTTTGACCGAACTTAACAGGTTGACTTCTCTTGATCCTCTGTACATGTATACCAAAATTCATCTGTGTACCTTAAATGGATGCAAAGATATGAAAAATTTGGTTTAACGCATATATGGTGGGTAAGGCAACGTTCCCTCCAATTTTGAACAAACTTAACAGGTTGACTTCTCTTGATAACCTTAACATGTGTTCCAAATTTCATCTCTGTACCTTAAATGGGTGAAAAGATATGACTAATTTTGATTATCGCTTATATGAGGAGTGTAGCAACGCCCCCTCTGATTTTGAAAAAACCTAACAGGTTGACTTCTCTTGATCCTCTTGAATACAGTTCCTAGAATACAAGCTGGCTTAACATATGCAGAAGTAGCTGCATTCAAATCAAATAAGGAACTTGGTCTTGTTGTTCAGTTGTGTCGTCATCGTCGGCCAGGGCTTCGAACATGTTTGAAGTGTCAGGTTTGCTGAGCCAATATTTTTGAAATGTTGTTTGTGTTGTTCTTGTTTCAGGTTTGTTTTTTGGTTTTTTGTTGTTATTTGATTGTGCCGTTACTTTATTTGGAGACTGATTGTCTCGACTTCTTTTTAATTGTGTTTTATTAGTATTAGTTTTGTTGTTGGTTACCTTTTGCATGTTTGTTGTTCTTGGTGATGTTGCTATTGTTTGTTTAGATGACGTTATCGATGCGTTGATTGGTGCAGCTACATACCAGACCGTTGGATTGGCGCTTGATGATGCGATCGATGACGTCATCAACGAGGCTGTAGAGTATACTCTTGTTGTTGTTGCAAATGAAGCTATTGTTGTAGTGCATGGACTTTGTGTTGTAATTGTAGCGGACGATGTTTTTGTTGTTATTGACCTACCAGAACAGTTATTGTAGATGTTTGTAACTATTGCTGGGTGCAGGGTTGGGAGCGGCGTTGTCGGAGTGACACACTGTGATTTCCAGGTTAGTGGAGTTGTTGTTGCATTTGTATTGATACTGTTGCATTCAAGCAGAGCTGCTGAGTGCGATTGAGTTGTTGTTGTTAAAGATTGCTCTTTTTCAACAGTAGAATTGTTGCTATCTTTGTTTGAAACGAATGAGAAATATGCATTTCTCCCATCCGATGAGAGTCTACGCTCTCCTAGATGAGCGTAGCTCATTTTATTACAAACTGTTTAGCACTTTATTATTACAATTTTGAATTTTTCCAAATTTGAATAAATACAAATTTAAATAGCGTCTTTTCGCTTGTTGCAAATAAAGAATTTTACTTTCTTTGTTTTGTATTAATTTTGTTTGGTTTAGTTTCCACATATAAATATTGAATTCACTGAGGAGCAGTTTTCACACGTCTGTTCGTAATGAACGTCAGAAGAAAGCTGTACCTTAAATGCATGCAAAGATTTGACAAATTTTGATTATCGCTTATATTGGTGGTGGGGCAACGCAACTCTTAAAATGTAAACTAAATTTCATCTCTGTACCTTATATGAATGAAAAGATATGACAAATTTTGATTATCGCTTATATTGGTGGTGGGGCAACGCCAACTCCGCTTTTGACAAAACTTAACAGGTTGACTTCTCTTGATCCTCTTAACATGCGTACCATATTTCATCTGTGTACCTTAAATAGATGCGAACATATGACAAATTTTGATTATCGCTTATATGGGGGGTGGGGCAACGCCCTCTCCGATTTGGACCAAACCTAACAGGTTGACTTGTCTTGATCCTCTTAACATGTGTACCAAATTTCATCGCTGTAGCTTAAATGCATGCAAAGATTTGACAAATTTTGATTATCGCTTATATTAGTGCTGGGGCAACGCCCCTACCGCTTTTGACAAAACTTAACAGGTTGACTTCTGCTGATCCTCTGAACATGCGTACCAAATTTCATCTCTGTACCTTAAATAGATGCAAAGATATGACAAAGTTTGATTATCGCTTATATGGGTGGTGGGGCAACGCCACTTCCGATTTTGACCAAACTTGACCGGTTGACTTCTCTTAAACTCTTAAATTGTATACCAAATTGCATCTATGTATCTTAAATGGATGCAAAGATATGACAAAGTTTGATTATAGCTTATGTTGTCCAAATTAAACAGGTTGACTTCTCCTAATCCTTTTAACATGTATACCAAATTTCATCTTAAATGAATACAAAAATATGACAAATTTTTATTATGGCTAATATGGTGGGTGGGGCAACGCTTCCTCCAATTTTGTCCAGACTTAACAGGTGGACTTCTCCTTATTTTCTTAACAAGTACACCGAATTTCATCTCTGTACCTTAAAAGAATGCAAAGATATAACACATTTTGATTATCGCTTATATGGTGGGTGGGGCAACGCACCCTCCGATTTTGACCAAACCTAACAGGTTGACTTCTCTTGATCCTCTTAACATGTGTACCAAATTTCATCTCTGTACCTTAAATGAATGCAAAGATATGACAAATTTTGATTATAGCTTATATGGGGGGTGGGGCAACGGCCCCTCCGATTTCGACCAAACTTAACAGGTTGTCTTCTGCTGATCCTCTTAACATTCGTACCAAATTGTATCTATGTACCTTAAATGAATGCAATGAAATGACAAATTTTGATTATCGCTTATATAGGAGACGGGGCAACGCCTTCTCCGATTTTGTCCAAACTTGACCGGTTGACTTCTCTTAAACTCTTAAACTGTGTACCAAACTTCATCTATGTACCTTAAACTGATGCAAAGATTTGACAAATTTTGATTATCGCTTATATTGGTGGTGGGGCAACGCCCCCACCGCTTTTGACAAAACTTAACAGGTTGGCTTCTCTTGATCCTCTTAACATGCGTACCAAATTTCATCTCAGTACCTTAAACGGATGCAAAGATATGGCAAATTTTGATTATCGCATATATGTTGGGTAAGGCAACGCTCCCTCCAATTTTGAACAAACTTAAATGGTTGACTTCTCTTGATAATCTTAACAAGTTTACCAAATTTCATCTCTGTACCTTAAATGGATGCAAAGATATGACAAATTTTGATTATCGCTTATATGGGTGGTGGGGCAACGCCCCATCCGATTTTGTCCAAACTAAACATGTTGACTACAATTGATCCTCTCTACATGTATACCAAATTTCATCTCTGTACCATAAATGGATGCAGAGATATGACAAATTTTGATTATCGCTTATAATGGGAGTATAGCAACGCCCCTTCCGATTTTGTCCAAACTAAACAGGTTGACTTGTCCTGATCTTCTTAACATGTATACCAAATTTCATCTCTGTACCTTAAATGAATGCAAAGATATGACAAATTTTGATTATCGCTTATAATGGTAGTGTAGCAACGCCCCCTCCGCTTTTGACCAAACCGAACAGGTTGACTTCTCTTGATCCTCTTAGCCTGTGAACCAAATTTCATCTCTGTACCTTAAATGGATGCAAAGATATGACAAGTTTTGATTATGGCTTATATGGGGGGTGGGGCAACTAAACATGTTGACTACAATTGATCCTCTCTACATGTATACCAAATTTCATCTCTGTACCATAAATGGATGCAGAGATATGACAAATTTTGATTATCGCTTATAATGGGAGTGTAGCAACGCCCCCTCCGATTTTGACTAAACTTTACAGGATGATTTCTCTTTATCGTGGTAGTATGTGTACCAAATTTCATCTCTGTACCTTAAATGGATGCGAAGATATGACAATTTTTTGATTATCGCTTATATGGGGGGTGGGGCAAACTTGACTTCTCCTGATCCTCTTCAGTACCAATCGGGATCTCACACTGAACGGACGTGCGTCTATTTTTCAAATAATTTCGGTAGTATATATCGGTAAATTGCAACAACAATTAAAAGCAGTTTCTTGGGCATTGCAATTGTGGTGCCGGCAAACTGTCCAGAAAAAACAAAAAAAATTGCTGTTTGACGCCAATAAAAAACGGTAGCCTACGGGCACATCTGCCCTTCTTGGTCTCGTCTTTGTGCTATCGTTTGTTTACGCCAATTGGAGATCAGAAACTGTTTTTGATCAGCGAGTGTAATATATATATGTATATATATTACAAATATACTGTTTGCCGGCAAATATACCAACAAGTAAATTTACATTTTTAGTTTTGCATATTTATTGTTTTGTGTTCAAAATAATAAATGACTGCAAACAACAACGAAATTGTTATGGGCGACATCCACAACAACAACAACAACAACAACAACTACGACAAGTCTTCCAGTATTTAGTGACGGCATCAACTGCAACCACATTACCTGACATGAGCCAGTTTTTAAGGTCACAGATGACTGCTCAGATTCATCTGTCGTCAGGTGCGGCCCGATCTTCATTTGCTGCTCCCAACATGGCCTCCAAATCTACACCAGCTGCCACTAATTTTGTTCAGGAGGAGGACCAAGCGAACAGCAGGACTTCAAAACCTAAGGTGAACTGGCAGATGCCAAAAACCAAAAGACCTCCCAGTCCTCGTTCCCTACCAGACAAAACCAGACAGCGGCCGTAGCACCAAAAAGATCCAGCACATCGGGAAATCGTGGCACTAAACACTACACGTACCAACTAAAGGAAGACAAAGCCTTCAGGGTAGTAGTTCGTAGCCTTGCTACGCACATAGTTATAAAGGAAGCCTTCCAAGCAAAAGGCCATAATGTTACCGGAATGTATAATCCCAGCCCCCGCAAGGGATTATACTAAAGCTAAAGCACCTAACAACAAAGAGGCGTTAGTTATTCAACGCATAGGTAGGCAACGGGTCCTGATGGAAACTCCAAGGATAAATCCGGCTGTCACCCAGTGCTACCGATGCTATGGATTCGGGCACACCAAAAATTATTGCCTGAGACAGCCGATTTGTGGAAAATGTGGACAAAACCATGCAACCACCCAATGCATGACTGTTCAGGACCTTTGCTGCATCAATTATGGAGAAAAACATGCTGCTTGGAGCAAAGTTTGTCGATTCTTCAAGTCGAAGTTAACCAGTTCCAAGCCCAGCATTGCAACTGCAGTGTGAGAAAGCATGAATAAAGCTTCCATAAAAAGGCTGAGCTACGTCCCGGCGACGACGGTTAGGGGTCATATGCAGACACACTACGCACAGGATTGCAAATAATAAGCCGAGAAGGTCCGACAATGCGCACAACCGAGCAGCACCCCAACAACAACCGCAGAGGACACAACTGCCTGACAGCAGTAGCAGGTTGGAAGCTGCAATAGAAGCCCTCACGGTAAAAGTCGACATTCTC
>JAWNNP010002850.1:0-56833 GCA_035044805.1 Leucophenga maculata | reverse complement strand
GCGCTGCATTGATCATTTGTCATCCAAGTACATAATTTATGGATCGTAAATTTAATCTTCAGACAGCTTGCTAACATCTTATCGTACATCGTATTTATTGCTTCACGCACAAGCAGCGGGAAAGTATATTAAAATATATTGTGGAAGGCCAATGTGGAGATTTTCTACTTTTAATTAGTTTAATTTGGAGGTAGAACTTCAGCAGTAGCAGTTTGTGGAGTCGGTAGACTCATTTGACAAGGGGACTCAAGAAAGTTTAACACTTCATCTTCAGAGGCTATGTTGTTCACATCATTGGGTTGAAAGCTTGTCTGCAAGTGGCTGGCCAAACAATGCTCCTCTGGCTAGGTCGTTGAGATACTTTGTGGCTCTCTAGAGGTTATGTTGTCCACTTTCTGAAATAGGATCCAGTTGTCTCAAGTAGTTTGCCGTGTTTTCATTTCTTAGTTTTTGAAGTTGTTGTTTTAAATCACTGGCTGCCATATTAAACAAACGTTTGTTCGCTGGAGAACGGCTGTTTTACCAGTTTTTTCCAAGCTGTCTTTTCCTTTTTATTAATTTTCTTAACTCAATTGAAAAAAAGGATTGGCTATTAGCGCCAGTTATCCTTGTTTCCTGAATAAAAAAATTACCTGCCTCATGTATAGCATTCGTCAAGTATTCCACAGCTAAATCAATATCAGTCTCACTCTTCAGTGAAATGTCACCATTAATATTGTTTTCAAGCCAGTCCTTAAATGCTGGTACCTTTTGTCGAATTCATAATAATTCTATACGATCTCTTTTTGTCGAGTACTGCAGCTGCATATTGCATATTTGACAATAAAAGGAGTGTGGTCGGTCATAGCTTTCTTCTACGTGTAAGTGTGGTTGGCTTAATCCTGTATATACAACAAACCCCAGTAGGTCAGGAGTTTTTCTACTATTGGTAGGCCAATATGTTGGTTTTCCTGATGATAAGATACTAAATCTGTTATTATTCAAACACTTGTACAGCTCTCTGCCCATTGGATTTATTAATCTAGAACCCCACCAGTGATGTTTAGCGTTATAGTGACCGCCAGCAATAAACGTTGAACCTAGTGTATTAAAGAATTTATCATATTCAGACGATTTTAGCGAATATCTTGGAGTAAAATAAACTGCTGTCACTGTTAAATATTTGTGCATACATTGAACTTCTAAGCTCGCAGTTTGAATGGCGCTATCCTCTACACAATCCAGCACTTTATATTTTAGTCCAGTGTTCACTATTACTGCGGCGCCTCCATGAGCTCTACCGTCCGGATGATTTGCCTTTACAACTTCAAAGCCACTAATATTTGCATAAGATTTACTGGTAAAAAGTGTCTCCGAAATCAGCATTATATCAATATTGTTGGTAAGCAAAAATAATATTATTTCATTAATATGATTGGAAAGCCTATTAACATTCCAGACAGCAATGCGAAGGTCTACTTGCATAACGTATTGACAAGTGACATTACCATATTAAGAAAATTATCAGCAAGCTCGATTTGTTTTTCTAATAATTTTTCAATTCTCTCTAGCGCGCTGTTCTCCTTAGATGTTAAATGTTCTTTAAGAATTTGAGCATAAGTTTGCTATTTCTCAGGAAGGGTTGGATTATTTTGTCTGTTTGGCATAAGAAAGGTTAATTGGTTTTTCATGTTAGCTTGTAGAGAGGATTACGTTGATGTTTTTATTTCTTGGTACACTTTACACCCTTTGTAGCTAGCCGCATGGTTTCCTGAACAGTTGGCACATAATGCTGGCATATCTTTTTCCTTGGGACAAATATTAGGGTTTAGAGAGCATTTAACACATTTAAATTTTTTAGTACAGTATGTTCTTGTATGACCGTATTTTTGGCAGCGAAAACATTGAACAACATCATTAACCTTCCTTGGCGGTTCTATATTAACAACTGTTGGCAATGCAGTCTTACTCGGGCATGTCACGGAAATCGAAAGCGAAATTCAGTTGGATTGGTTTTAAAATCCCTCTAGCAAAACCTCGGTGTCACGGAAAATCGAGGGATTTCACTTTTCGGACATTTGATTCGGAAACAGCGGGCAGTGACAGGGTTGTCAGCACTATAACAATTATGTGTGATATTATTTTTAATTTCGATTTATTTGCTTAGTTGGGTGAAAAAATTATAAATAATATTTTTTATAATAAGAGACGAAACGTAAATAGTTTTGGAAGTACATTACAATTAAAAAAAAGCAAATATTTGTAAATTTTCTGCCAGCCAAATTGTATAATTTAAACGACAACACTATGATATGCCAAACATTTGAGATTTGCTGTGACTGTCAACTCGCATATGTTACTTGCAAACACAAATTAATAGCATCAAGATAAAACCAAATAAGTTCTTAAAGATAAAATAAAAATGCCTGTTGCCGGCTTCCTAGCAATAGATTTCCTTCGTAGAAGGCAATTGGGTGAAGCGGGTGGAGTGCATTCAATTATAAAATGTAAACACTCTTCTTCTTTTTAACTAGTCATTCACAGTCTATATATTGATAACATGCCAACTTTTTGCAATGAACTCTTTACTAAAAGGTTTGTTTAAATACACATTTATTGTACACTAAATTAAACAAATAAAAATACCACAATCTTTATTTAAATTTTAGTTCACATATAAATCATAAGAAATTGAGTAATTCATTAAAACAAACACTCCGAATGATTTCATTTTTTGCTTTTAACAAGTTGGCATTACTGTGCTCGGTGGGTTTTTGTCTGGTTTAACAAAATGCAATTTTTGCCGAGATGTTTACTAAAATACAAAATAACAAATTAAATCTAACGAAATGTTTATAAAAACGAATGCAAATTAATTCGAAAATGAATTCTCTTTGAATTTCTATCACTACCTGAATTTAACACCATTTATTAAAGCTGCAATCTACTAAATCTCTCATGCAAATGTGAGCGATTTCAAACCAACCAAAAAATGTTTCCGTGACACCGACTGTGTAGATTTCTGAGTTTCTGTTGTGCGGTTCGAGGTCAATAAAAAACATGTTCAGTGGCTCCTTTGTAATACGACTTCTTATGTTGTTTTCACCTCTCACCTTAAAGCCAAGTACCTCCACTTTTAATTTCTTCACAGGTGGTGGGTGAATGCATATTTTTTATTACTACACTAAATGCCCTCTCTTGTTTTAGTTGAAATGTATGAAATTTTACTTTGTCATCACGCAGGATTTTAACAAGATTCCTATAATTGTCAACTGTCTTAACCATAACTGGGACATGTCCATCTCTTTGTGACTTATAGCTATATTCTTGCTTACTAATCTTGGCTGAAATAAGATACTGTTAATATCACTGACGTCAAAAACAAATATTGGTGGTGGTTTAGCAGCATCGTCAATATCAGCCCTTGTAGTCGAATTGGTGTTGTTGTTGTCCTCATCTTAACTTATCTCCACGATTTGTGTCATTACTCAGCGCTGCATAGTAATTGTTGCTTTGTTTTGATGTTGTTGGTTTATTGTCAAGTGCCGCTATTTTTCTATTCAACATTGGCGTTGTCGAATTTGCTCGCTTTCTTGTTTTTGGAGTCTACCAAGCAATAGCGGTATCATCATCAACGTCTTCACACCTGACGTAGCGGTACTTTTATTCATGTTGTTGTTCAATGCAAGAATTGCTTTTTAGGCAAACGCACAAATAGAATAATGCAATTGTTATTGTTGTAACTTTTTTAAGTTAAAAATAGCAAAAATTTGTGCAAAAAGAAAACACGTAGTGAACTTATCGCAACCGCAGTCGGATCAAGACTGCGTGTAAGATAGATTGCTTTATTTACGTTCGCTTACATATATATATACATATATATGTATGTTCATATAAAAATCCACAGCGCACACCACCGTGCACACTAGCACGAAACACAACTGTTCAATTGAAGCATCAAAAATGTTTTGAAATTGGCCATCCAAATACGGAGCATACGCTTTCTCATGATCCAACCTTATTAAGTGAAATGAGCAACTATGATTCAAGGGAAGTGCAAAAATGCATACAACAACGGCACAATCAAAGCTTTAGTAAACGTAGGTAAAGTAAATATCCATATGTAAAGCTGCACAAGCCAATGCTCATCCTCTCTTCGTCTCTCAAGCGTCATCTTGAATTTCGTTTCATTTCGTTTGGACTTTCATCTCGCTAAAGAAGTTTTACTTCACAAATTGTTGAAAACGGCAGAGTAAAATTTAAGGGTAAACGGAAAGATATTTATAAAGCAACTTAACGTACTTATATTGCTGCACTTATTCTTGCTGGTTTGTGTCGGTATGTATGTACATTTATACAGATTTTTCTCTTGGGTTAGTAAAACAGTTGGCAAATTTAATTTTTTTATGACAGCGGACGATGCTCTTTTAGACAATATATGTCTTCAAAACTTTCCAAATATGATTTAAAGTTTTGGTTGTCTTTTCACTCTAAAACAAATTATGTTTCGAAGATCCATATTTCGGAAAACAAAGAGATGAATAGCCTAAAAAAGCGTGTCGTATTGAACATAACTGAAGGCTTAAAAGGTCAATATATCACAGCTCATAATTATTTTATTTGGCAAAAAAACGTTTGGAAAGGAAATTGACATACGTGGGAAACGTTCGAAAACATAAAACATACATTCCACAGCACAGTGCACATTGGGTCAGGCAGCGAAAATTCTACGAAAATTCTAAAATTTTCATGAAAACGAAAGTTTATTTCATTGAATTAAAAAATATCAAAAGTATTTTTTGTTTAAATGCTACCCTAGCATTTTTGTAGCGTTTCATTGTCATAGTCTTAGTATCAAAAATGTTTATATTTTATAGGAATTTTGATAATGTTTGTTAATATGTGTTTTGAATGCATTAATTTGTTTTGTCCAAAAGTAGAGAGAATTTAACCAACGTGCCCGTCTGTTATGGATAAGAACTAGTTTCGCGCGTCATTGTTCGAGAAAGTAATTATGTGTCATTATAGGGAAAACTGTATAAAAACTAATCTTAAATGCCGTCGTTGCACCATTTTGCACATGTGTGCGAATTTTCTTTTTTCTAGCTGAGGTTCAGTTTGCTTATGAAAAGTTGATCGGTATTTATATAGAAAATCATCGAAGTGCTTTCCACTATTTCGAGTTGGATTGATGCCATACTGATGCCATACAACTTAAGCACGGGAAAAGGGATTAAATTAATAGTAAAGTAAGGAGCTTAAACTTACACCTCATAAAGTACTAAACAAAATGAGGCAGAATTGTGAAAAATTTTAAGAAAAAGCTTACCAATTGTTTTTTGTCTAAAATGGTCTTTATAGTGGATTTAACGTCGTCATTTAATGCTAAAGCGTCAACATCAAGATCATCACCGATTAGGTATGTAAATGCTGAACGCCGTCTGAAGAGCAAACATTAATGAAAATTCATTAAATTGAAGCCAATACAAATACTTTAGCGATCGTGTGATCTTTTTGCCGCTTACAACAAAGTGAGAAAAGCAAAATTCATATGCAGGCCTCTTGATAATTCTATAACCGATACAGTTGCGTTAGTCCCGTTTCAAAGCCTCCTAGATCACACTAGTTGCGGCATAATACAAATGCAAGAATATATATTTGAGCAGTTTGGATATATATCAAGTGTAACTCCTATTGCAAGATATGGATATGAAGGAACAACCGGACAAAGCACTTATTAACAAAACTTTTTCGGCTGCGATCCGATGCTTTTTGACCAAACCCTTCTCGCAACAGCATTAGATCCTTTAAAATTTTGGATGATATTGGAAATGTTTTGTGGATAAATCGTACTATTCAGTCCAATAGATTTTGTGCGCCAATCCAACTTAAATTTGTCAAAGAGAGCAAAGACCATATTCTCAAAGAGAAAAATAACTTGGACGATCAAATAAAAGATTTGTCTTCATATGTCTGTACAGTTGTAAATGGAAAAAATATTACAGTAAAATATGAACTGCATATGACACCTTTAGACGGAAAATTTTAATACATTTCGACTGCAATTAAATCTTGGCAGTCATGTCCCATATGTGGAGCAAGTTCAAAAGATTTTATGGAAAGTGTCAATATGAGCTCACCAAAACTAAAGGCCTGAACCATTACGTTATCGCATGACGCATTACAATATGTCATGAGTCCACTCCAAGCGTGGATTAAATTTTTTGAGTTTGTTCTTAAAATTGCTTATAGAATTGAACTCAAGAAATGGCTAGTTAGAGATGAAAATGGAAAAAATGAAATGACGAAACAGAAAAAACTAATTCAGGAGAAGATGTGGAAGAATATGGCCCTACATGTCGACAAGCCTAAACAAAATGGGAGTGGAAACACCAACGAAGGCAATACAGCAGGAGAGCCTTTGAAAACTCCTCAGAAGCTCGCAACAAATATTACAAGAGTGACAGGCGGTTACAGGCTCGAAAGGATACACGACGAAACAATATGACAGATGTTTTCCAAAGAGCAATGGATTACTCAGATCCTCTTGTATCGGGCATATATCTGACGAAAAGATTGGGTCAAAATAAAAAAAAAACAGCAGCCGGTAGCAGTAATTGAGCTTTTGGGATGACCATGTTTTGAAAATGTTTGTAGTGATGATAATAACAATAATATTTCCCCAGAATCTGATATTAATTCTGACAATTGTGACAGTGAAGATTCACATTCTGAAACTGCGAATTCCTTTTAATTGAAATAGACTTAGAAGTAGATTATTAATATTTTTTTATAATCTGAAAAACTTAAGTATAATTATTTTTAAATATGTTTATTTTTTCCTTATTAGTATTAAGTTTACATGTTAGCATAATGAAGAACGGCTCAAAAATTAATAGGAACGAATTTTATCTTAATGGGCGTTAAGAGTAGGCGTGGTTGGATTGGTCTGAAATTAAGATATATTTTTATGTACATTGACCAAATTTCAAATCTCTAGCTTTATTATTTTAATTTACTTAAAAAAATCGAGTGTCTAGCCCAATGTGCAGTGGCCGGATTGGCATAAGTTGGGGCATAAGCTCAAAAAGATAAATTTTTAATAACTGAAAAGAGGTCTTAGTATTATGATAGAATAAAGACAAAGGAATAAATACACAATTAAATTTTATTTTTTTGTGCAGCCGTGGTAATTTTAAGAAGCACTTAAAGCCAGCTTCTTTTAAGCTGCGTTAATTTGAATTTTTTTTGCGGCTGTTAAACGTGATTTTTGCATTAATTTTTAAACCTTTTTTCTTTGTTAAAAAAGATTAATTTGGAAATGGAAAACATCGATAAAAATTAATAGGACTTTTAAATGTAAATCAATGTTTGTGTTATGGTGTGTTTTGTCTTTGTTTTTACGTGTTATTTTCGTGATGTTTTTTTGGCAAACCTAACCTATAAGTCATGTGTTTTGTGGAGTAAAATTTCGCACTATTCTCGGGACTAATAATGCATTTATTTTCATCAATATGTGCTTAACTTAATGTAACTAATTAGTTTTGCGGCTTTTTGCGAGTTTGGTAAATATTTAATGATGTTGCACACACATTCGAATTTAGTCACGACGAAATGATTGAGATTTGGATTCAAGGTTTGGAAAGCTTATTGAAAATTTACAACTAGAGAAGAAACAACATATACTCGTGATGGAACAAATTTCCAATTTCACCTCATAAATTAACAAATATATGCCAAAATGCCAAAGGAAAATAAGATTTAAAAAAAAAACATACAAAGTTGTGGATAATGACATTGCAAATTGATAAAGGTGATTTGATAAGATATTCAAAAAAACAAAGTTCTCACTGAACATCTAATCAGTGCAGTTATATTTTGCGCAAGCTGAAATCATTTTCGTTTGCTGTAACTTTAAATTAAAACATAGTACATACTTATTCTAATGTATTTTTAAAAAAAATTCTGTGTAATTGTTTGTTAATTACATTAATTTTGCTTTTTATTGAATTTGTTATAATTTATAATTATTTTTAATATGCTCGCGCCTTTTTTGTTTGTAACTTTCTCGCTTTTTTCATTTATTTTTACCTTAATATTTGTTTTTGGTTTCTGGTAAGCATTTATTTGTTGCTGCTTTCTTTTTCTAATATTGCTTTTGCCTTTAACAACACACAAATTGTTATTGTTATTTAACGCGACAATATTGTTGTTGTTGCATTCTGTTCAAAAAATTTTTATTGGACAATATTCACCGTTTAGTTGCATTGCGCATTACAGTGCTAACAAAAACAAGGTTCCTTTTTAATTTTCCTTTTATTTAAAAAAAAATATTTATACGATATTTAATTCAATTATGAATTGCTACGATACGCGTTACCATTACAAGAACAAGATCTGCAATGAGGAATTGTTGTTGTGCTGGCTTTGCGATAACGTTTCGCACTGCAAATGTGCTGGGCTTACAGGCCGCGTTCTTGATGCAATCAAAGAACGCAAAGGGTTGCGCTGGACCTGCAATGAATGTAGATCGACGGAATCGGAGATTTTCACATTCATGAAGCAAACCAGAGATAGTTTTTCAAATCTCAAGTTCATGTCAGACAAGTTCATGAAATTAGTGACATGAAATGTTTGAATTCCTCGCCTAAGCGTAAGAAGAGGAATTCACCGAAGGCAAAGCCGGCCTTAACCTTAACTATCTCCCCACCTGTTGAGCCGGAAACTCCGACTGCTCCGATAGTGACACCAATTTTTGCTACTCCAATAGCAAATTTCGAGGATAACTCTGAGGTGGCTACAGCTGAAATGATGTCAGTTGTAGAACTCTCTAAGGAAAGTCAATCTGTAACCGGTGACATTCCAAGCATTGTAGTCAATAAAACGACTACGCAGGCTTCTTCGCCATCTGTAGAGCAACCAGTTGTTGCCATAAATGTTAATAGGGCAGCAGTACGTGCTGACCCTTCTATTGTTCCGCCTACTCCCATTGCACCGAATCCCACGGGCCTTACTGTGGTAGCTCCGCGTAAGTCTATATTCATCTCCCGGCTTACAGCAACCACCACTGAAACTAATATTAAAAATTACATCAATTCTCAGCTTGACTTTAAGCCAAAACGTTTCCGTTTCAAAGTATAATTTCAATTACACTCGCTCGATTTCGTCCTTTAAGGTTATTGTTCCGGTGTCGCTTTTTGATACTCTCCTGTCCGCTAGTTTTTGGCCGAAAGGTATTGTTGTGCATGAATACCTTTATAAAAATAAACGTGCTTCCGAGCAAAACGCTGTTGAATTGCCCAGTACTTCCGCTAAAATATCAAAAAACTAAGGTCACTTTCTTTCCTTATTCACTATCAAAATGTGAGAGGGCTAAGAACGAAACTTAGTGATCTGTACCTTAAAAGTTTATCTGAAAGTGCTGACGTCTTTGTTTTTACTGAATTATGGCTTCAACCTTAAATCTTAAATTCAGAAGTCTTCTCTGACAACTTTATTATATTTCGGAAAGATCGTCTTAATCGAAATGGTGGAGATGTACTGATTTCTGTTAAATCATCTCTGACGGCTGAAGAAATTTCCAATATAGCTATCGAGTTTTTATGTGTAAAAATTTCATTTTGTGATTTTAAAATATTCATTACGTGCTCATATATCCCTCCTTCTTCAGATATGAGTATTTACTTGCTTCACGATACAGCGATTTCGTATATAGCTACACGTTTACATCACAAAGATCATATTATAGTTATGGGAGATTTTAATTTACCCAATTTACAATGGTCTTCGACTGATGATTCTTCCATTTTAATACGAAAGGCCAACAATGATTTTCTAGATAGCCTTCTTGATTTGTCTTTGCAGCAGTGTTACAACATTTGCAACATTTCGGGTCGGTTTCTGGATCTGGTATTTGTTGACAATAGTTTTAATATATCCGTTGAGCTTTCTTTCCAGCTCGATAAAGTTCCTCTTGTGGGGAACGTTAAATCTCTTCAACGTGTCAGTTGTTTTAAGAAAACTGACTACGCCAAGTTAAATCAGCTGTTATTCAGTACTGATTGGACAAGTCTCGAGGCTTGCAATGACGTTGAGGCGGCAATGAATATTTTCTATTCAACCGTTTTCAATTACTTTGACAGCTGTATTCCTTATACAACTGTATTAAATTCAGCCAATAGGCTACCCTGGTTCTCTCGTAGCCTCAGTCGTTTAAAAAATATTAAATCTCGCCTTTTCAAAAAATACAAAGAAACCGGTTCCACTGTCGATTACAGTAAATTTTCTATTGCTCGCTGTAACTTTAACTCATTAAATAAACAGTGTTACGCTGCTTATTTGTTAAGAGTTAAAAACAATGTGCGCAATAATCCTAAAAGCTTTTTCAAATTTGTCAATATTAAGCGTAAAAATACAGCTTATCTCGCTAACTTTCGTCTTGATAGTAATGAAGCATCCTCTGATTCTCAGATATCGGATTTGTTTGCTTCTTTCTTTCAATCTACATACACAAATTTTTCTTCTGACAATCCAACATCTTATCCCTATGTTATCCCATCCTATGACTTTAGATCATCTCCTGTAATTATCATATCTAATGTGCTAGTTTCTCTTAAATCTATTAAATTTTCATGCTTGCCTGGTATATAAAACAATGTGCTAGCTCCATTTGTGTTCCATTGTCTCTTCTTTTTTCACTTTCTATAAAACAAAGCAAATTCCCAACTCTTTGGAAACAATCTTTCATTATACCTTTACACAAGAAGGGCAATAAATCTGAAGTCTCGAATTATAGAGGTATTGCTAAATTAAGTGCCATTCCAAAGGTCTTTGAGCAAATTATCACTGATCAATTGCAACGATCGGTTATTGGTTAGTCCATTACAACATGGATTTGTTAAAGGCAGATCCATTTGTACCAATCTTTTAGCATTCGCTTCTTTCGTAAATAAAGGTTTTGTGTCTGGCCGACAGACCGATGTTATTTACACGGATTTTAGCAAAGCTTTTGACAGTGTTGGTCATAGTTACCTTATACATAAACTAAAAGTTTTAGGGTTTCCACATTCTTTAGTTAATTGGATACAATCCTACCTTTCAGGTAGATCTCAAAAATTATTATTTCACAATTGTTTGTCTATATCTATTAATGTGTCTTCTAGTGTTCCTCAAGGAAGTCATCTTGTCATTGCTCTTTGTTTTGTTCATTAATGATCTCCCTTTAGCAATAAATCATGCTCATGTATTGATGTATGCGGGTGATGTCAAACTATATTTGTCATATTCTGATGCTTCCCAACATAGTCTGTTACAAGCAGATTTGAATTCGTTACACACTTGGTGCTTAACAAACTTTCTTAATTTGAATATTTCTAAATGTAAATGCGTAACTTTCCATCGCAGAAACCTTATATCATATCCTATTTCCTGGGTGTACATGACCTTAGTAGGAAAATTTGTATAAATGATTTAGGTGTCCTTATGGACCCTAAATTAAGCTATACCAATCATATTGTGTGTATGGTTAATAAAGCTAAAGGTGTTCTTGGCTTTATTAAGCGGTGGTCTAAGGAATTTAATGACCCTTATACTACTAAACTTCTATACACATCACTTGTTCGTCCGATCTTGGAATTTGCATCATGTGTTTGGAACCCACATTATGTAATTCACCAAGATCGTATCGAGTCTGTTCAAAAACAGTTTCTGTTATTCGCTCTCAGAAACCTCAATTGGGCTTCTGATATACATCTCCCTTCATATGTTGATCGACTGAAACTTATTGATCTTCCAACTCTATCTGCTCGACGGTTAATGCTTTCTGTCGTTTTCCTTCACAAGATTCTTTGTGGGGAAGTCGATTCTCCTTATTACCTTCAATCTTTATCTTTAAATGTTCCCTCTCGCTTCACGCGAAACTAGTTGCCTTTATGGTTGTCATTTTGCACAACAAACTATGCTTGCCACGATTCAGTTCGGTCTCTCTGCTATACCCATAACAAATTTTCTTCTCTATTCTCCTACAATTCTTCTTTAAACTATATTAAGAAATCTGTTCTTAATTCTGAACGTCAATAAATTGTAATTTCATTTTTCCATTTTCATTTTATGATTTGTAATTGCGACTGCTTGGACCACTCCCTGGCTGTGAGTTGAGGCACAGTCGGTCAATTGGGCGACCAAACAAAAATCCTCCAACGGGTCTGAGTGGTCGTAACTTTCCTCCTATTTTAGCATTAAGTTAGTAATTAGATGTTCAGTGAGCAACTTAGTCTTAATATATTTTTAATGCAACTGAATTAATTTATGTAGTTGTTAATAATAATAAACAGCATCGCTTAACTTATGATGAAGGCGGCACAAGTTTGAAGAGCTTACTAGCGTATACAGCTGATATATCTGCCGAAAAATGTAAAGGAAATAAAATGATTGATTGGACTTTAAAGGAAAATATGCCCAACGTCCCCAAAAAAATTCTAACGTACCTAAGCCCGTTCCAATTTCCGAAGCTTTAGCATTTTTACTGGAGAATTCCTTTACCAAACAGTAGTACAACTGCATTAGGACTTTAATACGGAAACAAGTCTTTGATATATTGCCAAGCTTTAATAAAGACTACAAAGCTATGTTGCAATGCAGACCCATTGACATTGAAGTCATGGAAACCATGGCCCAAGATTGATTACAAAATATGGTAAATCACACTACAAAGAGGATAATAACTTTTCAAAGGAAGTGTTTCGTCAATTTCAAATAACAAATGATGTCAATTTGATTACAAGCTATGAATTCGACAGATCGAATTAAGCTTATACAAACAGGGATATCTAGGGAAGGAGCCAGAAAAATTTGACCAATCTTTATTCGTAATTTTTATTATACCAATTAAATTATTTGATTATTTAGGAAGAGTTCTGTGGCTATATGCAAAAACTCAGTCCTTAAAATTTTGTCCACCATTAAAAAAAGGAATTTACCAAAGAAAGTAAAGAACATAAAATTACGGAGTAAAGAAAGAAGTTCAAAATTTAACACCCTACATATTTAATGAAATTGCTGATAGAAATATTGCAGTTGCAGCATGAAGATGCTTATTTTTCTCAGACGTTTTCAAGAGTCATAAATCTGTTAATGCCAGATTGTTGGGATCTTCTTTGAATGGGATTCTGACAATGAAACGCCCATCTTCATTTGCAGATTGTGTGAATAATGTTTTGCACTGTTGATCAATATCCGATAATGTTGGCTTTGTAGGGGCATCCAAATTGTCAATTTTACAAAATTTCTCGATTATATCCTCCATTTTGTCTTCAGTACAATCCAACCAAATGTCGTGTTTTGCAGGATTGGGAGTTCCTTTTCGAGCCGAATTTGGCCGTCGGTCATTATCTGGTGGTAGAACTCTGCTCCTATAATACGCCGACCTTTTTTTGAACGTTTTCTGGTATTGGCCATGCTGATGTATCTAGGTGATATGTTGGTTGCGATGACACAGGAAAATCGTTCATTCTTGACTGAATTTCTGCGTTAATCTGATGGTGAGATCCCTTTTTCCCGCTTCCGATACGCTCGATACAAATGGATGCCTGTTTTAAAGACAGACCCACACGATTCACAAGTCTTTCTAACTAACTAACTATGTTTACTTGTGATCCTGAATCTAAAAAGCTCTGCATTGTAAAGATCTGCCACAATTTGTTACCAATATAACATATTCTTGCTGTGTTGACACATTATTTGCTGCCGCTGACGTTGCTAATGTTTTGAGCTTTGTTGCTTCTTCATTTGCTTTAAAATGCAATAAGGTATTGTGCTTCTTGTAGCTTTTAAGACAACATATTGATTTGCATGTTTAACAACTGCATCAATAGAGAATCCCAAGTAGAGGTCTCTATCTGAAGGTTGTTTAATGCTAAAAGTCATTCTCGTGTTGTGTCGTGCAATCTTTTTATTGCAGTTGGTGTTAATGTGGCGTCTGGCTAAGAAGTTTTTCTATCAATGTAGCCACCAAGATTCTTTTATTATCGTATTTACCTTGTGGCAGCTTCCATAGATAACCTTTTGTTTTAAATTTAGCTGTCAGCTGTTTCTGAACCATATCTTGTACAAAATTATGAAATTATAATCTTTTTGGTGGAATCCCAATTCTTCTGGGTTTTCCAATTTTTCGCAGATTTCATCGCGAAGGTATTCAATTTGATTCCACAATTGATTTATTGTGGTAATTTTGATTTTGAAGAACTGAATTGTTTGCCTCCTTGTTTTCCGAATTAGTCCGTTTTGAGAGGTTGTCGACACAATATT
This sequence comes from Leucophenga maculata, assembly GCA_035044805.1. Classification (NCBI taxonomy): domain Eukaryota; kingdom Metazoa; phylum Arthropoda; class Insecta; order Diptera; family Drosophilidae; genus Leucophenga; species Leucophenga maculata. The sequence continues at coordinate 42,550 of JAWNNP010002850.1, read as the reverse complement.
AAATTTTTCGGGTTAAGATACTTTTTTTTTTAAAGACGCTCAATTTGTTTATGAAATATGCTCTTATATTCTCCAACTATTTTAGGTTTTTTTTTTATAATAATCTGATGCGAAATATTAATGGATTCTATTCATTGGTTGGTCTGATTATGTTGTCCGATTTCTTGAAGTGATCTCATGTTGTATTACACGCTGCAACTGCTCATTGTACTAAGCCAGTATTTTCCTAACTGCAGGGTCCTTCTTATAATTGCAGATAATTATTAAGATAAAATAAACAGAACTATTTGCTTACTTTACCCACTAATAAATCGTAAGTCAGGTTTATCACAAGACAATAAACTTTTAATATTTAAATCTATTTTTCTTCCAAGTTTATTATATGGATCACAAATTTGGGGTGATTGCGCCTTCTCTCACATTAGAAAACTACAGATTGTTCAGAATAAACTACTTAAAATGCTACTTAATCTACCATTCTACTTTTCCACACGAAAACTACATGTGAAAGCCAAAATATATGCTATTAATTTTATCAACAGAAATTCACTTATTCAGCAAGCATAGCTTGTAGATTATTAGTACTCTTTCCTCTAGTTGTTCTACTAGAACTAAAAGTATGTACTGATATACTAGTTTAAGTTAGTTGTACTTTAGTTGTAATTGTAATTTTATTTTATTTGTAGACTTTATATCTTGTTTTTATTTCTTAGGGGTTTTCCCATTTTTCCCTTAGTCACTTAATATTACGATAAGCATAAATCAATATAATATATATGTAACAGAGTTGGTTAGGTGTTACACCGATGGTATCAGGTCGGTGCAGGTAATCGGTGTAGGGTACAACGTTATGGAGGGTAACGGGCTGCATTTGGTTTACTCTTAGAGAGAGAGAGTCGCCGTTAAGCAGTCGAAGTCAAAGGTCAAGGCAGTTCGTCGTCAAAGGTCAAGTGACGAGTTCAGATCAGTTGTCAGGCGCGTCCTAAGCCGAAAAGTCGTGTGAAGCAGTCCGCCGTAATCCGCATATTATGCTGTGCAACTAAATTGTTAAAGCATTCTTATATTAAATTTATATTTACACAACTAAGTTAAGATCACATAGTTCTAACAATACTTTAATAAAGGTTCAATTTTCTCAGAATAATATTTAATCTTCACATATATATCAACCATATTTCTCAGTTGCAAGTTATATAGAAGTAATAACAAACTCTGTAAAAATTAATCATTAATTTCATACGTTATATTAACAAATAATAATTATAAGGGTTAAATAAATAAATAATAACTAATTATTAAGATTTCTTTTTTATACTTGGATTGTGTATCACACAAATTGACTAAATTTGCCATTTTGTTTGCTAACTCAACCACAAATCCTTGTTAACTTATGAGGTTTGACCGAGGAGAAATTTGTTTACCTTTCGACTGCATGTGCTCAAAACCAAAATAGGCCAAACACGCATAGTAAGTTATTAGAGCTGAGTTGTACGTAGTAATAAAACAAATCCTGATGGCCAAGTTGATCGGATTTTCTTAACTCTTGCAATCGCTAATTTTTGTTTCGAGATAGTCGTATATACAGTTTGACACACACTTGCACAAGTACTTGTAACTTTGAATGTAATTAAACACTTATTGTAAGGATATTACTACTTCAATTCACCATAGCGTACACACATAGGCACTTGTAACCTGGAATGCATTTATATAAGAATTTCTTATAATGCAGGCAGAAACAACGAAAGACAAAACTAAGCTCTTGTTACTTAGTCTTGGAGTTTGCTGTAATTTAATGAGTTCCTTATAGTGAAAATACGAAAGACTCACTACTTTGAGTAAATGATTTGAACTGACTATATTTACAGAAAGTAGTGACTTATATAGTAAACGAAATACAAATTATTATCTATGAGTTATGTATATTGACATTGGAGTTTGTTTTTACACGATACCTTAATTAATCTATGTATATAAATCATGGTGCGTTATCTTGCACGCACATTCGAGTGGTAAATGCAACGTTACCAAACAAGCGTTATGGCTGAGAACTATTTGATGCAATAGAGCAGCGCATAGATGCACTGTAGATGCTACCTTGTTGTGATCGCTTGTAGGTGTTGTAGGTGGTAATGAAACTGTTCATCTTTTGGTGGTTGTTGTAGCTGCGCAGAAGTGATAGGGATATCGTACAAACAGACACTGCAAGAGATTTACACAATTACACAGTGCTCTGCCTAGATTACCAGCAGCAATATATCTGTTCATGTCTATTTATAGTTGACATCAAATTCATTTTGATGATTATTTATTTACTGCTTTAGTAGTTTTTCATATGCTTTTATCGATTGTGATAAAGCGTATGAACACATGCTAAGGGTGTGAACACCCAGAAAGTAAATGGTTTTCTGCGATGAAATGATACATTTACATTTAGAGATATTTAAATTAAGATAGTTTGTTAAACACCAGGTAAATAACAGTTTTAAATCTGGTTGTAAGCGACTATGTTGGAAAGAATATCACAAACATAATTTGGCATCATCTGCATATATTTTACATGAGAATGATTTATTGCTTAAGGGAGATCATTTATGAATAAAACAAAGAGCAATGGCCCAAGATGACTGCATTGTTAAACACCAGAAGATCATCTATAGATTTAACAAACAATTGTTAATTAAGATATTTGGAGATCTACCTAAAAAAAACAATTGAAAATCCTAAATAACATCGGTCTGGCGCCCAGACCAAAAACATTTATTTCTAAAAGAAGGAAGGCGCGCCAGCTTCAGTAATCTTGTGCGCATAAGTTTTCAACAACACTGAAGTTGAAATTCTCCATCGTCACTGACCGTCTAAGACGCGATGACGGAGTGCGAGAAGACACCAAGTACTTCGTCTTGTCCTTATTCACCGCTAGACCTATGAGCCGAGACTGTTTTTCAATCTCCGAGAACGCCTTGCTGACTCGCCGTTCCTGCGTACCGATAATATCGATATCATCGGCGTCAGCGAGCAGCATCACTTCCTTTTGGAAGATCGAGCCCGACATACTCTGTATGTAGGGGCACTGGCGTAGGATGTATTCCATCAGAAGATTGAAAAAATCGCACGACAGAGCATCGCCCTGCCTGAAACCTCTCTTGGTATCAAAGGGGTCGGAGAGGTTTTTCCCCACCCTGACAACGCTTTGTGTGTTAGATAGCGTCGCCATGCAAAGACGGACAATCTTGGCCGGGATACCTAGTGCAGACAGGGCGTCAAAAAACTTCGATAGTATCGGCGTGTCGAATGCGGCTTTATTGTCGAAAAATAGATGGTGAGTTCACAGGTCTTTTCCAAGATGTTCGACCTTTTTAGTCTAAAGCCACACTGATATTGTCCTATCAGTGAATCCGTATATGGCTTCAGCCTATTACGTAATACGCATGACATAATCTATCCGATAGAAAGAAGACTTATTCTGCAGTAGTTGGCGCAAACAGCGGGGTCTCTTTTCTTAAAGATAGGACAGAGAACACTGAGATTTCAGTCATTGGATATGCTTTCATCGGGCCATATCTTGCATAAAAGTTTGTTCATACTCCTTACCAACTCTTCGCTGCCGGTCTTAAATAACTCAGCTGGCAATCCATCAGAGCCTGCCGCTTTGTTATTTTTCAGCTTTTTAATAACTGAATTGACCTCGTTATAGTCCGGTGGATCTACAATAGTGCCATCATTAACTGGTGGTCCCGGTATCATTTCTTCATCGGCGGGATTGTGCGCTTCGACGCCTCCGAGAAGGTTGGAAAAATGACTCCTCCATAATCTCAGTGATTTCTGTTCATCCGTTACCAGATTTCCAGTGTAATCGTTACAGAAAGTTACTCCGGGCTTAAAACCTTCAGTCAGACGCTTGACCTTTTGATAGAATTTTCGAGCTTAATTTCTGTCACGTATCCTCAAACTCTCGCCTTTCTTGCTCCTTTTTCTTGCTTCTGAAAAAGCGTTAACCCTCTCTCCATTTCTCTCGACATCGCTCTCTAACAGCTCGTGTTAGTCCCGACTGTAGAGTTCGCTGATAGTAAGCGTTCTTCTCTGCAGTAGCATTGCGACACTTCTCACCGTACCAAGAATTCTTCACAGGTTTTGTATAACCAATGACATCCTTGGCAGTCCTATCCATGGAGCGGGTGATATGTTTCCACTGCTCACATATATCTCGAGAAGACGGAGAGGTTTCCCGGAGCAGTCGGGAGCCTAGTGAGTACCTTGGCTGCGACAAAATAGTGGTCCGAGTCAATGTTGGGACCACGAACTGTTCGCACTTCCAACTTCTTGGATGTCAGCCTTGCATTTTTCGAGGACATCAACCAGCTGGATATTTGCATCATCCTAATTAAGGGTGTGGACATTCCAGGTGCATATCCGTAAATCGTGATCCTTATATCGTTGGCGGGGGTCGTCATCATAGGGTTCCGTCCTAGGCTTCGTGATAGTGTTCATTGGGGATTTATTTTTTTAAAGTGGCGGGTCCCAAGCCCAGCGCACCAACCCCTAATTAAGGAGAGGGGGCCCCATTCACCTTCTCACGTTAGCTCGCCTGCGAAACATATTAGAAACGAAACATACCGATTGCAATTTTTTGCGTTTTGCGGGAGCACTTTCAAATGAAATCGTACGCAAATGTAAGTGAAAATGGGAGCATGGCTGTATATCGCATAATAGTGGGGATTACAAATAATTAAATAAAAAATCTACGAATGGTTAATTACCTCTAAACTCATTAATAAATACTAGTCAATCTACCTGATTTTTATTCAAAATAAACGTCAGTACATATAGTTATATTTTTGTAGACGAATTCGAACATATGCTGGACCTCTCCGACTGAAACCATTTTGCCCAGTACTACGTTCAATTCGTCCGATGAACATTAATAAATAGCCATAATGAAAGCAATCCAAGGAAAGCGTAGGTCGTGTATTTCCACAAAAACATTATGCACACAAAAAATAGAACAAAGAAATTCACACAGTAAAGCTGCAACCCAGATTGGCAAACAATGATACGTCACACTGACATCTAATGCATAGCCATTTTTTAATTGTTCGTCCACATAATTTTAGTCAAAATCAGCAAAGTATTTATTATTTGTTTCGGCAAAAATTAATAAGAAACATGAACATCGACGTATTAATTAGATCAAATAATGATATTGACTCAGCAAAAGTGCATCTGAACGACAGTATTGTTATGGCTGCCTCACATTCGACATCAAATTTGAACACAAAGCACATTATGACTACCGAACCATATAAAAGAAAAAAATAGACAAAAAAAGAAGACTACTCCTGGCAAACCATTAGATATCGTAGAGATAAAGGTACATTAAATAAATCAACGTATAGACTAAAAATATTTTTGCAACAAGACAAGGACAAACAGCTTAAAAAATATTTGACAAAAACTTGATACAAATATACCAATGAACTGCTCTCTATGGCAAGCCACGAAAATATTGAGCAATGCTATAATTCATAAACCCCCAAATAACACGTGGACAAGAACAAACAAGGGGAAAGCGGATATTTTGGCACAACTCTTTAAAAACACATTTACTGATAGCAATCTCAATATCGAGGTCGAGCATACGCTTCAGAACGAAAACAACACTATACAAAGGACAACAATAACCGAAATAAAACATCATATTAGTAAATTAAATGTCAAGAAGACGCCTGAATATGACCAGATCAGAGGAAAAATTCGTAAAGAACTTCCGTATATCTGAAAAGTTGCACAGATAACACCTATTCCCAAGCCAAATAAAGATGCGACAAAGACGGGCTCCTTCCGACCTATCAGCCTACCTCCAAGCATATCTAAGATATTTGAAAAAATCATCTACACTCCACTAAAGCTAATCTTGACACAAAATAGCACCATACCAAGCCATCAGTTTGGTTTCAGACGACGCCACTCAATAGTATAACAAATAAACAGAGTTGTTTTTAAAAAATTGTACGATTTTGATAAAAAAAAAAAAACTTCATAGCCGTTATCTTGACATTGCAAAAGCATTTCACAAAGTGTTGCACAAAGGGCTCCTACTAAAACTAAGCAACATCTTACAACAAAATATATTTAATCCAATTAAAAGTTATGCTAATGACCGATACTTCTACATAAAAGATGACGATGCATGATTAAATGTCTTACCAATGACAGCTGGAGTACCCCAAGGTAGTGTACTTGGACCACTACTATATCTATTATATACAGCAGATATTCCAACGCCAACAAACCAAGGGACTATGATAGCAACGTTCGCTGATGCTACAGTTCTGATGGCTTCCGACAAAAATGAAAAAAGGGCTACAAACACACTACAAGGCATTATAACAAATACAATGAAAGATGGGGAATAGAAATCCACAAAGAAAAAACGGTTCAAGTGATATATACAAATAGGACATCCAGTAAATACTCACTTGAAACTAAGGACGAAGAAATCAAAATTCAAACCAGTGCAAAATAACTTGGAATAACGATAGATGCTAAACTTATAGGGAAACAACATATAACAAATAATCGAACTGAAGTCAAAAATAAATTTGGACAACTTAACTGGCTTCTAAGGAAAAATTCGAAATTATCATTATATGTGTAATAAAAACATAATATACTTGTATAAGGCAATTATAATGCCGATATGAAAATACGAGATATAGATTTAGGGAACAGCAAGCAAAACGAATCTACAAATTATTCAAAGGACTCAGTCAAAATGCTAAGAATAATTACAAAAGCTGACGCGCGTGAAGTTAACAATTCCTTGCCAACAACCCTCTACAAGTGGCAATGAAACAGTTATCGATATCGAAAAAAATGCTATTTTATATTTTGTATATTATTACAAAATGATGAATAAAAATAGAAAATAAAATATAAAATGCCAGTGCAAATTAAAAGACAATTGTCTACTCTTAATTTTCAAAACGATTCTCAAAGAAAAAAAATTGCAAGGAATGGCTAAAATTTCAAATTGATACCGCTTTTTCTGCATATCTCAAATATCTTTAACGACGAACCGTAAGTTCTGATGAAATATGAATAGCTGAAATTTAGAGCTATGCAATGGTACCCATGTCATATACAGTCTCCACAAGCCTTCGAACTACATTTTTCAAAATGTGGAAGCATTTTTGATTTTTTGCTTAGCAGCGGGCAACATAAGCAAACATCTGTCTTCCTTGTCTAACTTACAAGAAATTCATGGGATCTGCATGCCAGTGTTACCGAACAACAAAAAATCTATTGAAGACACAAGTATCTGTACAGACGTCAACTTAAATTTATTATCATTTTGTAATAATATACAGAACGCGCGTGAAGTTAACAACCCCTAGTTATCAACCCGTTACAAGTGGGAATGAAACAATTATCGATATCGAAAAAAGTGGTATTTTATAATCTGAATATTATTACAAAATGATGAATAAAAATAGAAAATAAAATATAAAATGCAAATGAAAATAGAAAGACAATTGTCTACTCTTAATTTTCAAACTAATTCTCAAAGAAAAAAATTGTAAGGAATTGCTAAAAATCCAAACTCAAAAGAGTATCTCCTTTTCCGAATTTTTTTATGCTCAAATATCTTTTTAACAGTACCTCGTGCGTATGAAACATGGGGGTTAAATGGATAGCCGAAACTGAGACCTATCCAATGGTACCAATGTCATATGAAAGTCGTCGTACGCCTTAGTACAAAATTTTTCAAAAACTACAAAATTTGTATGCAACGAAGAACGAGTGCATTTTTTTCATAGGGGGTTGTTAGGGTCAACGGAAAATCGTGCGTATGAAATATGGGGGTGAAATGGATAGCCGAAACTGAGACATATCCAATGGTACCCATGTCATATGAAAGTCGTCGTACGCCTTAGTACAAAATTTTTCAAAAACTACAAAATTTGTATGCAACGAAGAACGAGCGCATTTTTTTCATAGGGGGTTGTTAGGGTCAACGGAAAATCGTGCGTATGAAACATGGGGGTGAAATGGATAGCCGAAACTGAGACCTATCCAATGGTACCCATGTCATATGAAAGTCGTCGTACGCCTTAGTACAAAATTTTTCAAAATCTACAAAATTTGTGTGCAACGAAGAACGAGTGCATTTTTTTCATGGGGGGTTGTTAGGGTCAACGGAAAATCGTGCGTATGAAACATGGGTGTGAAATGGAAGACACCATTGAAAGACACAAAGGAACGTATTCGAGAGGAAGAGCGTGAAATCGAATACAATTTTCGTTCACAGAAACATAATGCAACGAAGCTCTATGACGATCATGAGGATTTGAAAGTGTTTGAAGATAATGACAAGCAAAATCATAAATAGATGAAAAGGAAACTTTGCGTCGACGTAGTACCTACATCCGCTTTAAGGAGGTTCCTGCATAGGGCAGCAGCTGCAGCTGATATATGTAAATTTTAATGTGTGCTTGATAAGTTTTTTTTTTTTGGAAAAAGCGGGTCTTTTAATATTACAAAGTTAATCAAATGTGATTTTATTTATCTGTATAGTTTGTTTTGATGTTTTCGTAGACATCTTTTAAAATTAAATATTTTTAAGTAAGAAATCTATACAAGCGCATAGTTTTACACTATATAAACACTTTAATTGCAGCTTAAATTTGGTAGGAGCGGTGGAGGAGCACATTTAGAAGCGCTGATAGTTATTGTTATTAATCCGCAAATACGTACACCGCCGCCTCCTCCGCCACCACTTGAATTATTACCACGTCGACGTCTTTTGTTATTACTGTTACCATGGTTATGCTCGTTATTATTGGTATATGAATTGCCACACTTTTGGTGCAGTTCGCGATCACGATCACCCTAAAGACGGGTCTATTGAAAGCATTATTGTTGTTGAATCCATTTCGATTTGGCCCAACATTATTGTTATTAGCCCACGGTGATATATTACCTGCCCATGGGTTGGTCCTAGTCGGTGTCGTTTGCTGTTGCTACTGCTGTTTTTGCAGATGTTCGTGAGGTGAACCACCACCGCGTCCATTTGCTTAATTTTTATTTGTATCGGTTGCGGTGTTTTCATACTAATCAGACACGGCAGGAATGGGTTTTTTTAATTGCAATAGCTCTCGTACAAACACATGTTACGGATTGGGTTGTTGTGGCTCGAACCGCGATTTCTTTAAAGGCGGCGGTGATGACTCACGATTATCAATAGTCGGTGAAACTGAAAAGAAACGATCAAGGGGAAGCAACAGCAGCATGTCACGCAATTCTTCTACTTTACCAGCACCAGAAAATTTATTGAGATAATCTGGTCCTTGACGTAATGTCAGCAATAAACGCGAATCTGGATGCATATGTATGAATCGTGTTTGCATGTATGTGTTTCCATTTATTTACTTTTTTCCTAAAAATGTATTAATTAAATTGCTTATTTTTAGAAAATGAATGTAGTTTTACTTACTGTTTTGCTTTTCACTTCAATATAACGCGTAATATGAGTGTTAAGGCCTGTTGTCGCATACAACAGAAACCGAAACTGAATTCAGTACATTAACAGTGGCAATTGAAACTAAAACTGAATTTTAGAATTCACTCGTCCGCAGCAACTGAAACTGAAAATAGTACTTTTGACTTCTTTCAGTACTGAATGACATAAAAATACAAAATATAGCACTGATAAAAATGTTAAATGATGAAAAATGACATTTAGTATCAGTTCAGTTTCTAATTGTACAACAGAAACTAAAAATCAGTTTCAGTTTCTTTTCAGTTTCTGTTGTATTCGCAACAGGCCTTTAACAATTGCTAACTTCAAAATACCAAAGACATTCTTCCTGTACAGACCAGTTTGCTTATACAAAATATTTCAATTGAGTTGACGTCTGTACAGATACTATTGTCTGCAAAATATTTCAATGGAGTTGGCGTCTGTACAGATACTTTTGTCTTCAAGAGATTTTATTTGCTATTCGGTAACACTGGCATGAAGATCTCGTGAATTTCTTGTAAGTTAGACAAGGAAGACAGATGTTTGTTTATGGAGCCCGCAATAAATCAAAAATGTTTGCAGTTTTTGAAAAATTTTGTACTAAGGCGTACGACGACTTTCATATAACATGGGTACCATTGGATAGGTCTCAGTTTCGGCTATCCATTTCACCCCCATGTTTCATACGCACGATTTTCCGTTGACCCTAACAACCCCCCATGAAAAAAATGCACTCGTTCTTCGTTGCACACAAATTTTGTAGATTTTGAAAAATTTTGTACTAAGGCGTACGACGACTTTCATATGACATGGGTACCATTGGATAGGTCTCAGTTTCGGCTATCCATTTCACCCCCATGTTTCATACGCACGATTTTCCGTTGACCCTAACAACCCCCCATGAAAAAATGCACTCGTTCTTCGTTGCATACAAATTTTGTAGATTTTTAAAAATTTTGTACTAAGGCGTACGACGACTTTCATATGACATGGGTACCATTGGATAGGTCTCAGTTTCGGCTATCCATTTCACCCCCATGTTTCATACGCACGAGGTACGATTAAATAGATATTTGAGCATAAAACAATTCAGAAAAGGCGATACTCTTTTGAGTTTGCATTTTTAGCTATTCCTTAAAATTTTTTTCTTTGAGAATTAGTTTGGAAATTAAGAGTAGACAATTGTCTTTCTATTTTCATTTGCATTTTATATTTTATTTTCTATTTTTATTCATCATTTTGTATAAATATGCAGAATATAAAATACCACATTTTTCGATATCGATAACTGTTTCATTCCCACTTGTACCGGGTTGTTGGCATGGGGTTGTTAACTTCACGCGCGTCAAAAGTGTATGAAGCAAACAGGGACATTAATCGTTATCTGGGTATCGACAGTGGCACAAACCATTAAAAAATGCAGCTATCACCACACCAATCGATTGATAAAGCATGACAATAGACATATGCGGCAATTACCAGCAAGAGAAATTCCAAATCGTAGTCGACTTAACCAATTTACACCCACTGAATAAACATATTCATCGAACTCTGATATGATACTGACTTTATTTGATAATATCTTTGACTTAAATAATATTTCTTACACTATCTTACTCTACGTTGGTCTTTATCAGCAGCAATGTGTGTTTGGATAAATAGATAAGTGGACTGTATGTGTGATGTGCTATGTTTAAAATGTATGCACAGCATTGCCTTTGATAAGATCTCCTGTGTGAAAGAACGTTTCACAGTACACGATAAGTTGTCGATTCTTGCGTTAAGTGTGTATATGAAATATGAGATAATATGCGACCGTGGGAACTTCTTATAACGCACCGCACAAGCAACGGGAACAATATGTTTAAATATGTTTAAACACCCACAGAGCTTGAATATCGATCGAATCTGCGCTAATAATTGTTAAATATTATTTATGATTAATTATTGTTTATGATTATTAATATAAATATTGTTCTAGAACACAGGTTTTGTTCGAAGGCTTACGACGACTTTCATTTGAAATCGGTGTTATTAAATAGCGGTGAGTGCCAGCTTTCTATGTTACCCCCGCCTTTGATTACCAAATATTACCAACAAAAAGTTAATTGATAGTAAAGAAAAGTAAAGTGTCACTATATTGAATTCGTATTTGTGTTTCTACCTTGTAATATTTTCTTCATAAATAGTAATAAGAAACAAAGAAAACACATTTCTCTTTCTATTCATATTTATATTTTTGCAAAGGCTTTAAATTGTGTCTCATGATTTATTGAAAAAAAAATAAAATAAAAAAATTTGATTTTTCGATATGGATAACTGTTTCATTTCCACTTGTACTTTGTTATTCAATTTGGTTTTGTTAGCTTCACTTAATCACTAATTATGTAAAATTGTGTTCCACCTAATTTTATTCTTTTGTGATGCCATTTCCAATTTTATCTTTTTGCCGGTTGAAAAATTCATTACACAACGTTCGTCACTATCTGGATGAAAAATTTTCTTAACGAAATGATGCAGAGAGGAACATCGGACTTGAAGGATATGATCAGATATAAAAAGATTAAGGAAAGGATAAAGCTTATGATAGTTGTAAGTATTTCAAGTACTGCGGTTTGATGTTTGTTTATTAACATTTAGTCTTGAAAAGGAAAATGCTGCAATTTGTGACGAGATATGCAATCTTCAGGGTGAAATAGTATTCGCTAGAGAGGAACGTCGATTTTTAATTCAACGTATGTTGTTGTATGAAAGCTCAGAAAACGGTCGTCAACAGAATACCGATTCTAATAAAAACCATTCAAGGGCAGACAATTCAAAGAAGAGTTGTAGACGACGAACTTCTACGACACAAGTTAAGATGAAGTCTACTTCGGATAACAGCCAGGCTCAACTACAGCCAATTGGAAAGCAAAATTGCTCTGTAAACTTACATAATTTATTAATACATTCGGTTGGAGAAATTTTGCCGGTTAATCCAAATTTTCACACTAAAGACTGGATTTATCCCGTAGGCTTTGTATCCAGTAGAGTGTATGCTCACCCTAAAGATCCTCAAAGAAAGTGTGTGTTTACATGCAAGATTTTAAATAATTCTGGAATGCCACAGTTTCAGATAATACCTGATAATGATTTTGACAGCGTTTTCTTTGGTGACAAAGCAAATACTTGCCACCAATCACTGCTGGAATCACTACAGCGACGTCTCACAAGTGCAGTTAAACTGCAATTAAATGTTCGTGGTGAAGCATTTTTTGGATTGACGCATCCAATGGTACGATCTCTATTAGAACAAGACGTCGGGCTTAAACACTGCGTAAATTTTCGTGGGTTCGTTGAATCGGACAACTACGCTGATGAGGAAGATCCGGGTTTAAACTTTGAAGCACTACAATCTTTAATATCGTCATCATCTTACCATTCAATGCCTATGGTTAAGGGTGAACCACCTGCTGAACTATTTAACATCTAATGAGTAAATTTATGTGAGAAAAATATCTTCATTCAGATTTTTTAAAATAGTGGGGTTAGTAATATTGATTTTTCTTTGTAATAGAGCACCATTCAAAAATAAAAAAACATTCGAATTAAAAATAATTTTATCTTGCCTAATCGGTAATTACATATCCACAAACTTATACCATTTTGCCCTATGAGTTCCGGGCATGTTATAAATAACAGAGGTAACGCTGCAAACAAGTGTGAAACCATGATACAATTGCTATGCACTCTCTTTTGTAGAGCCCAAACTTTCATTTGTGCAGTGACTGTTGTAGCGAAGGGTTGTGTGTGCGCATCGTTGTGAATAAAAAATGTCGCATTATTGTCCTATTTGTTGCACTAAAGCAATAAATGTAAGCCGAGTTCAAAGTATTGCAAAAAAATAGTAAATTATGGGAGGAATCAACCGACTTAGGGGCACACATAGTGTAACAGCCTAAAAAAGGCGATTGATTGAAAATTTGATAGTGATTGGATCAAAATGCTGTTTCGAGGAAAACTCGTTTAAAGATAAAATGATCGTTTTCACTGTTATATATGGATTAAAATCATACTTACAGCTAATCTGCTATTCCAGGCCCATATAATTCACCTCCCTCTGCTTGTTGAGCTGAAGAAGCTCTTCTTCGAAATGATCGACCCTCTTGAAGAAGCCTGTTGGCGATGATTAGCGATTCGTAGTCTCGTCTCTATTAATAATTTCTTGCTCCAGGTCCAACTATCACTGCTATAACATTAAATATCTTCAAAATTGATGAATAACCGTCAATAAATATTGAAGTTGCAAAATTATTTGATAATTCGATAGTTTTAGGACCATTGTGAACGTGCTTTGGTGAAAAGTGACAAAGTAAGCCGGTGTAGCTTTCATTATTGTTTTGAGTATTATTACCTTTACATCTATCAAGCAATTCATGTCGAGATAAGTCTTCATAAATAGGTTTAAGAGCTTCCTTAACTTCTGGATCCAGTGGCAGGTAATCGTGCTTAAACTTACTCATTATTCGTTCAGCTTTCGCGAGGCGATATGCGCACCAACTCTCTGCGCCTTCTGGACAATTATTGTATGAAAAGTATAAGAATAGATTACGTAAATAGACTAATAAAATATTTAAACAATTTAAATGCTGCACACAAACAATCGACATGCACTTGAATTATCTTGGTTTTTAAAATTAGATATTTTATGCGTTTTTCTACATACAATGTTTACGACCTACGCCACGTTTTTATTCTTTAACGATAAACACACGCGTAAACAATGTGTACAAATATTCTTCTGCATTCTAATTATGTGACAAAACATTTATAAAAACGGAAAAGGGATTGAACGAACGCATGCTGTGATTTATTACGGTTCGATTATGTGCGCGACGTCTGCATTCTGTACTCACCTTGCAACCGAATGCACCTGAGTTTTATTACGGTATGACTACGTGCGACGAATGCAGTTTCTGCATCCGCCTCATAAGTTTTATGTCAAGTGTCAAAATAATTCAGCGTTAATTGTTTTTCCTTCTATTTTTGTAATTATGTAAACACAATTTCCCACAATACTTTTCTTTTATTAATGTTTGTAATTGCCGAAAAGGGACAAAATGTTACCACCTAAGCTCTATTTTTTATTGTAAATTTTGTATAAAAGGAGAAACATTTCAAAAATAAAATCAGTTCAAAAACGACATTCTAAGCGTTTTGATCTCAGCTTTCTTTTAGCAATACTTCTCCGCTTTCAACGTGTTCAAGTGCACGTTGCAGAAACCAACAAACTAAAAAACACTAAGTTCATGTACTTAGTGTTCCAACAACGATCAACATTTGGTGACCCCTACAAAGAGATTAATTTGGCGAACTCTTACGAAAACGAACTAAGATTCATTTGGCAACAAAGACAACACGAGTTCGGCGAAATCAACGTAAAATATAACTTCCGGCATGTTCAACATTGATCACGAAGAAGTTAACATCCATCATTTGGACATAGGATTCATTTGGCGAATCCTTGGACACACATCCTAGAAGAACAAATCCTGCAGGATAGTTCTGGACAACAGTTCCTAAAAGTCAAGATAGACTAAGCTCAATAAATTTATGGGATACACACTAGATGTCTTTTGACCACATCCGGTTGTGAATAGAGGCACAATCCAGTCATCCGACGAATAAAACACGTTGGAGGTGTCAAGACATCAGTGCATATACCCACACTGAAAATTTAAAAGAGCAGGATTCAACACATATTTTGGATATCAAGACTAATTTATAGATACAACATATAAACATGGCTACGATGGAGATTTTGTTTGCTGAACAAAACGGGATTGGAAATGAAATCCTGAATTTAGTTCGCAATTTTAAAAAAGACTCCCAAGATCGGAAGAGTCAAAAAGGATATTTCGAAAACCGCATGCAACAGTTGCAGATATTGTGGGAACAATTGGAGAAAGCAGAAAATGCGTTAAAAAGTCATCCTGATGTTCTTCAATATCAGCAGCATGATTATTTTACCAAGTTGTATTTCGATGAAATACAAAGAACATGCAATGAATACTCAAAAGTATTCAATAATTCTGTTAAGATAGCGTAGTGTTTTCATACATTTGTTTATAACACAACTTGTGACACTTTGTTGCAAGCATAAATAATAATTAAATATGCTGACACGACTGTATGTACGTATGCACATTCTCATGTACATACATACATACGGCAATGCGCGTGCAAGTAATATAAAGCCACTCGAGAAGGCCAGGCTAGCGTAGACCGTTGACCGACGGAATACGCTGAGCCTGCAATTTAGCCGCTCCCTAAGTGAGCGCCCAAATGTATGAGTACATCCGATCACCCCCTCTCTCTTTTGTAGCTGCTAAACAATAGCAGCATAAGCAATTTTATAATAAGAAATATATGTACATAGTTTAAGAAAGAATTGAAAAATAAAGAACATTCGAATAATGAACGTAGTGAAGTAAACTACTCTACATGGCGACCGTGACAAGTGTCACGAAGTGTATAAAAAATAATATACAAATAAATATTTGTAATATTAGTTACACATTCTGCAAAAATAAGTAAATGAAAAAAAAATTTTACAATAAAAATAAAAAAAAAACATCGTTCTTGGGTGTCCAGGATATAACGTTGCATAAAGAAAACGCAAATAACTAATATTCAATTTCCACCACTGTCTAAAAAGGAAGACAAGTGACAAAAAGCCTGTGCGAAGACCAGCACCGGCACCGCCAGCGCGACAAGCTGTGCCAATGAAGTTCATCAACTATCAATGACCGACAGCACTGCAAAGAGCGCCCACGGAAGTATACATGACCGACAGCACTACAAAGAGTGCCTACCACAAGATGTGCAAAATCTGCAGACGGACAAGAGTCCAAGCAATTGTAAAAAAAAATTCACTATAGAAATTTTTTTTAAAAATGTGGTAAAAAAAAAAAGTTTATAATAAATAAAAAAAAAAATAATATTAAAATACTTAAAAAATCCCAATGGAGGCAAATAAATAATAGCCCGAGGTAGAAATAGGAAAAAGTAGTGAAAGTAAAGAAATCAAAAATTTATTACTTTCAAAATAGTTTTAACTTTTTATATGTTTCGAAAAAGTCTACAAGTATCACACTTGATGAGTATAGACAAAGGAAGCAAACAAATAATACAAATAATACAGCCGTTACTAACACGGAAGTAAAAAAAAAACCAAGAAATCGTGGTGGCATACAGCTCCGTATTAAAAAACGCAAAGCTGAAATATGCGATTTATTGTTTAATAAAAGCAAGCCCCCGACTTGGGAAAATGCAAAGAAATTGCATGATGAATTAGACTTTCTTGAGGCAGAACAAAACAGGCTTAAAAAGGAGAAAAGTATACCAGCTCCTCAAGCAATAAAAAATATTGCAAAACCATATTCGGTTGCACAACCACAGAAAAAGCCTATGCCCAAACAAACACAAAAGTGCCGTACAGATTGTAAGGGACCATTATTTAGTACGACTTGTGCAATGACTTGCACTGTCAAGCAATAGAAATAAAAAGAAAAACAAAATATGAATAAACATAATTATGACTTAGAAATCAAACAAACTTATGTTAATGACCCTGATTTCCTTATGCGTGCATTAAAAAATTTGCATTTGCATTCCGAATTCATTACAATATCTGAATTCGAATACGAATATATCGAAACTTATAACAATAGACCAAGTCATTTAAGACATTGTTCAAAAATTGTCAAAGGAATTGTTATGAGAACATTGCCATATGTCACTGTAAAAACAATTACTGAAGAACATCCCATTTTGGGTGAGGCAACGATAATAAAAGTGCGCTTGCACAAAGTTTAACAATCACCCACATGGAATGGGTAGAAATTATTGAAATTAAAATTCACGACTGGACTTTAATAAATCGTATAAATGCTTAAATAAAAGCATTCCAATTTCAGTAGACACTAAAATTAAACACGTTGATATACTTGTTGCAATATACAATAACATCCGTGATTTAATAGAGAAAAACAAAAACAGATTTTCTTCGCTACAGTGGACACAGGTTTCAGACGTTATCAAGCGTCTTAGAGAGGGCTTATTACGAATATCTGATAGACATAAACTACAGTTACATTCTCCAACAATATTAACGAGTCCTGTAACATTCGATCGATCAGTATTATTAACCCAAGAAAGGTTAAATCGATCAGAATTAATGGATGAGAAATCGGAAGAAATTCCAACAACATCCAAAATACTTGCACAAGTAGCCAAACAAGAAATCAAAAAGCCAACAGAAAAAATGGCAAATCAAGTAGCTCTAGATAGACAATACATCAAAGAGGTATCTGCAACGATACCAGAGTTTGATGGAAAAAAACACAACTTGCAACGATTCCTGACATCATTGAGATTAACTAATCTCACTAAAGGTGATCAAGAGAATTTGGCGGTTGAAGTGATAAAGTCTAAGATAATTGGAGCTACATTATATAGAATCCTCAGATGTCATAAAGGCCAAGCTAATGAATACTCAGCAGCGAGGCAAATCGGCATCACAGTATACGGCTGAGATAGATAACCTTCGTAAGTCGCTAGAAGTAGCTTACATTGATGATGGTTTAGATGCTGATATTGCCGATAAATTTGCGACAAAAGAATCGCTTACGGCTATAGTCAAAAATTGTGAGAATGACAAAATTCGCACAATACTTGAAGCTGGAAATTTCAGTACATTAGATCAAGCAATTGGGAAATACATCCATTGCAGTACGGAAATGAATAGTAACATTAGTAACATAATGTTCTAACAAACCAGAGGCTATAGAAGTAATCAAAGGGGTAATTACCGAGGAAGAGGTAATTATCAAGGCAATGGCTCTCAAGTTAACAGCAGGGGACGTGGCCAAATATAGAGGAAATTTCAGAGGAAATTCCCGTGGTTACAACCGAGGAAGGAATAGTAACAACCGAGGTAACAACCAAAATTATGGCAATAGTCATAACAATGTACGAGTTACTCAAAGTAATTCGGAAAACCAGCAATCCCCTTTAGATATTCCAAACCAATAAAAACTGTACACACAATTAATCCTAACCTTAACATATTTATAAAAATTAATAATGAAAAAACAGGTAAATCATTTACCTTATTATTAGATACTGGTGCAGATATATCAATACTGAAAGAAAATGTCGATACATTCGACAATGTTAATGATAACATAACCACACAAATATCAGGAATTGGCGAAAGTTCAGTTTTTTCAAAAGGTTTAGCAATTTTAGAGCTCACTACAGGTAAATATATTATTCCACATGACTTCCATTTAGTCGAAAAAAATTTCCCAATACCTAGTGATGGCATAATAGGCATCGACTTCATTAAAAAATTTAACTGTTAATTAGATTTCACACAAACACAAACTAATTCCAAACCAAGAATATCTAAAGGGTAAAGATAATTTTGTGGCAGATGCACTGTCACGAATCACAATAAATGATCTAAAAGATTTATCTGTAAATGTACTAAAAGTCACTACACGTAATCAAAGTAAACAGAAAAAATCCTGCGCAGGAAAAGATCAAGTGGACCTGTATAAGCAATCACTTATCAACCCAACGTACATGAAGTCATTGCAAATGACGAAGTACGGAAAGTAGTGACCTTGCGAATAGCTGAATTTAAATGTTTACTGAAACATGGAAATAAAGTTATAGCAAGAATTGATGTTAGCGATCTGTACACCAATGGAATTTTCGACTTGGGTCAATTCTTCCAAAGGCTGAAATGCAAGCCGGTATACTTGAGATCAGCCAACTCAAAGTGGCACCGAGCGAAAAGATTTTTGAAATAGTTTCAATTGAATCTTTTAAAAATATGGGCAACAAAATATTAAAGACAGTAAGAGTAGTGCTACTCAAGCCGGTGACCCTAATAAATAATGAGAAAGAAATAGAAGCGATACTGTTTACATATCATGACGATCCAATGCAAGGAGGTCATACTGGCATTACACGAACAATAACAAAAATTAAGCGACATTACTACTGGAAAAATATGACACGTCATATAACAAAGTACATACGTAACTGTCCGAAATGCCAAAAATCTAAAACCACAAAACATGCTAAGGAACCAATGATACTAACCGAAACACCAACTAACGCTTTCGACAGGGTAATTGTTGACACTATAGGTCCGTTACCAAGCTCAGAGAATGGTAACGAGTATGCAGTGACACTTATTTGTGATCTAACAAAATATCTTGTTGCCATTCCGATCGCAAATAAAAATGCAAAAACTGTCTCTAAAGCAATATTTTAAATCATTTATTCCAAAGTACGGTCCAATGAAGACGTTCATTACGGACATGGGAACAGAATATAAGAATTTTATTATAACCGATTTGTGAAAGTATTTAAAAATAGACAATATAACGTCTACAGCACACCACCACCAGACTCTAGGTACCGTTGAAAGAAGTCATAGAACATTCAACGAGTATATACGTTCATATATATCGGTAGATAAAACCGATTGGGACATATGGTTACAGTATTTCGTGTATTGTTTCAATACAACACCATCTGTAGCGCATAACTACTGTCCATATGAACTTGTATTTGGTAAACATAATAATTTATCAAAACAATTTAATATCGTGGATACAATAGATCCATTATATAATATAAATGACTATGCTAAAGAAGTAAAATTTAGATTAGAAAATGGTTTTAAAAGAGCGCGTATAATGTTAGAAAAATACAAAAGTAAGCAGAAAGCAATTTATGATAATAAAGCTTTAGAAGTTAAAATAGAAATAGGAGACCAAGTTTTGTTAAAAAACGAAACGGGTCATAAATTAGAACCAGTATATATAGGACCATTTGAGGTCATTAGAATAGAAAAAAATAACAACGTAGTTATTAGAAATAAGAAAAATAAAGAACAGAAAGTTCATAAGGATAGGTTAAAATTTAAAAGGCCACCTATATTTAAAAAAATATAGGTGGCCTGATCAACCATCAATAATAAAAATAATAAACAGATAAAAATATTCAACTAAACATTTTTTTATAATTAATATATTTATTAAATATTTTTCATTACTTATTAATTAAAAACATTATTATTAATTAAAAAAAAAAATTTAAAAAAAAAAAAATAAAATTTAAAAAAAAAATTTTTTTTTTTAAAAATTTAAAATTTTTTTTTTATAAGTATCAAACTGAATACAATACAATACAAAAAATTTTAAATTAAATTATATATATAAAAAAAGAGAAAGAAAAAAGAAAACAAAATTATGTTAAATTAAATTTAAAAAAAAATATTTTTCACTTTTTATGCATTTCAATTTGTCATAATCATTTACAATATAAATAACTACATATTAAAATATTACGTTATTTTTCTAAAAAGGGAGGTGTAGTGTATTCATACATTTGTTTATAACACAACTTGTGACACTTTGTTGCAAGCATAAATAATAATTAAATATGCTGACACGACCGTATGTACGTATGCACATTCTCATGTACATACATACATACGGCAATGCGCGTGCAAGTAATATAAAGCCACTCGAGAAGGCCAGGCTAGCGTGGACCGTTGACCGACGGAATACGCTGAGCCTGCAATTTAGCCGCTCCCTAAGTGAGCGCCCAAATGTATGAGTACATCCGATCACCCCCTCTCTCTTTTGTAGCTGCTAAACAATAGCAGCATAAGCAATTTTATAATAAGAAATATATGTACATAGTTTAAGAAAGAATTGAAAAATAAAGAACATTCGAATAATGAAAGTAGTGAAGTAAACTACTCTACAATAGAAAAAACAGAAAATAACATGTTGCTCGTCCTCATTAGACGGCAGGATGTTATGCTAGCATCATTGTCCAGACATATGGAGCAACAAACACCAAACCAAAGTACGATTGAACGATTGTGGAGTTTAATTGAAACACTCCATTTCCAAATCTGTGCAGAGTATCCAAATGCAGAAAATGAAGGATATAATCTGGCTGTTTACATTGAGGCAGAGCCAGCAGTCAACAATATGCAAACATCGACACGTGCTGAATTGGATAGATCTTCACTGATTTCTCATCAACCAGCGATTCAACTGCCAAAGATAGCCATCCCACGATTTGAGGGAGACTATACAAAATGGCAGCAATTTCATGATATTTTCAAGAAAATGATTCATGAATCACAGTTGTCTTCAATTGAACAAATTTGGTACTTGAAGGCAAACGTTTCAGGCGAGGCGGAACGAATAATTCGTCACCTCTCACTGACAGAAGGAAATTATGAAACAGCATGGACAACGTTAAAAGATCGTTTCGACAATAAACGAATCATAACGTCAGTATTGTTCCTGTTCAGGCATGAAGCCTAAACATGTGATATGAAGCAAAACTCTCTCCGATAAGAACAACGCACACACAGTGCAGTTATCATACGCATTAGAGCTGCACTTGATAAGTGCAGCGTGTGTATTTATAATCGTCGTCTTTTTAATAGCTCCATCTAAGCGTTGTCAAGTGCTACATTGACAAGTGCAGAGACTAAATTTATGATCAATATCGATTTAAATAGCCTTTTGTCCGCGTTGGTTTAATAGTTTCTGCTACGCGTCTATTTACATTATAAATAGTTTTAGATTACGCTGAGGCCTACAACCTCAGCGATAGCATTTTAATAGTTTAAGAATAGAATAAGTTTTATGAATAAAAAGGGAGCCGCTCCCTAGAGCGGCTCAGTTGTTAATAAACACTTGCGTTATAAATGTATCTCACGCACCAAGAGCTCTACATTTAATGGTCCTTCGAGCCGGATCTCGGTTGACAATAAGAAAAGTATTCAGTGATATATTTTTAGTCTATCGAGTTTAATAAACTACGAGACTACTAAGTGACCAAAGCGTATTCTGTGGCTTAAACAGCAGAAAGTGAAAAGTGTAAATTATGGTTTTATTTTTGGCAAAACTATTTTTAGCTGTGAGTCGAGGCACAGCAAGGTCAACTAGGCGACCAAATAAAAAACACCTCCATCGGGTTACGCCAGAAATAAAATAAATATTATAATATTATAAAATATTCACTAAAAAACTCCATCAAGATGATGACTGAAAAGACGATTCAGTTGTTGAAGGAGCAAGCAACGCTAATAGAAGAAACACAGCGGTTAATAACAAAACAGGCAAGTTAACCAAGCATAGAGAAACTGGCAGAGAAGTTTACTGCCAATCATACATTGCTGGTAAGAATTGGAGTTGTGGATCATATATATTTTAATGAAAGAAAGTATGATACCACAATGGCTAGCATAAAGGCTTACAGAGAGTCTACGTTGAAGGTCGAAATGTCCGACCGACCTAGCTCATCTAAAGTAACTGATGAGCAAAGGGACGCAGGCAAGGTAGCTACAAGCAGCCATCCTAAGTCATTAAAAGTACCTGATGACGAAGAGAGTTCAATAAAATCCATCAAGGCATCAGAAGTACATGATGACCGAATGGAAGTCAACTCACAAAGGAGCTCCAGTCCTGTAGAATAATGGGTAGATCTCGTAGAAAGAAGAGCTGTTCGAGTAAGGCAACAAATGTGCCAAGTCAAGGACAGCTTAGAAAAGCAAAACATAACGGATCCATTAAGGGATCAAGCTATGTTAAAGAGCTATTGGTCCTCAGTGGAGGACACCCTAGCGAAATTAGAGGGCAAATACATAAAATATGCATTTGGCCAAGATGAGATGGATATTCTCAAAGCGGAAGTCGCTGGCCTAGATGTAGTCATTGGTGAAAGAGTCAAGGAGCTAAACGACACAAAGCTGGATGTGCCAGAGCTACCGAAATTTGATCTTCCAAATTTCATAGCAACGTAAAGGATTGGGCAACATTTTACGAGCTATTCTCAGAAATGATCGATGGCAGAAATGATCTCAGTGACACAAGAAAACTGGGCTATCTAAAGGCATGCCTAAAAGGAGAGGCTAAAATGGTAGTCGGCCATCTGCTGATAGGATCAGCGGCATGCTATAAATCAGCATGGCAACTAATATGCAAGCGCTATGACAACAGTCGCAAAATATTTTCGGACCACTTCAATAAATTAATAGAACTTAATTACCTGAAGCCCGATTGCTGAGAAAGTCTACGCAATTTCCTGGATACAGCCATGAAAAGCATTTACATCATTCGCGAAAAAGCCAAGATTACCCATGAAGCAGACGTAATATTTGCAGAAATACTGCTGCGTAGATTCTCACCAGAAGCCTTACAACTTTATGAGCAGCACGTGAAAAAGGCAAGAACGATCCAATCATTAAAATACGTTCTGGAATTTATTGAGCAATAAACTCGGTACAAAGAAACGTCTACCAAAAACCATCAGCGAGAGCACAATGCAAAAGGTGCATATTTTGTTCAAAGGAGGGTCACGAAATTAGGAAATGTCTAAAGTTCAGAGGCGAATCGATTACAAAGCGAAGAGACTTTGTTAACAAAAAAGCCTTATGTTTCCGGTGTTTTGGACAGCATAACGCTAAAGACTGCAAAAAGGATTGGAAATGCAATCGCTGCAATAAAGGCCACAATAATCTGCTGCACGAAGACATAAAAGCAACTCCCTTAAAAATAATTCAGCGCAAGACACGTTTTTGGTTACAGCACTCATAAGAGTCAGGAATTCAAAAGGCGATTATGAACAGCTGAGAGCTATAATTGATGGTGGCTCTCAGAAAACGCTGATTTCGGAGGAAGCGGCTCAGAGTTTGAACCTACAACGAGTGATAAACACAGTGGAAGTTCAAGGAATCTTCTGAGAAGGCAAAGAAGTTTCGAAAAACAAGGTATGTCTTCATATCAAGCCCAGAATGGGGGGCACTTTTGACGCAGCCGTTGAAGCTTTAGTGCTTCCCAAACTCCAAAGAGCTCTACTGAGAACAAAATTCGACATCGACATTAGAAAAGATTGGAAGAAATGCGATCCAGCGGATCCAGAGTTCAACAAGCCATGCAGAATCGACGTCATAATTGGAGTAGACCTCTTACCCAAAATAATGATGGGAAGGGTCAAAACAGTTGATGGAATGATGGGCCAAAAAATCAAACTGGGTGGATTTTTTCCGGTAATATATCTAGAGCATCCAAGAAGAAGATTGTAAGCGCAACTACAACTATACATCTGACACAGGGGCATAATGAACAAATATCTGCGTCAGCCTCGCTACGGTGCAGAGAATATCAACGTGTGTTCTCGCGACGTGATCACCTGGTGCGTCATATGCGCAATCTTCACGGGCAACAACCTACGACATCGTCGGCTGTAACTCAGGAGGATAAGCAGGAAAATCCACGCCAAAAGCTCAATAAAATTTCATTCAAGATAATTGCATTCCCTGAAGAGAAATATGTCCAACTGCGAGGCGTCGACAATGAGCTTGATCCACGTCTAAAAGAGCAAGAAGAAGAACAGGCAAGGCTACGAGATGAGCTCAGGAAAATTACCTTCGGTCCCAGCAAGGAAGAAGAACAAGCAAGGCTACGTGAAGAGCTCAGTAAAATTACTTTTCATAAAAAAGAATTTTCGCCAAAGCAACTGGAGCCCACAAAAGACGATACACCAGGTACGACGCTCATACCTCAATTGCGTGATCAACTGAAAGACACAGAAACAACGCGCTCTTTGACAATGGAAATACGTCAGTCTGCCAAAACAGAACTGGCTGAGGTGCAGACAACTGCGAGTTCTTCCATATTAATCGGTTTATCAAGTTCAACAATTGCTGGTGTTGGCGTAAGGTCGGAGCAAGATCTTGCAGACATTGATCTTGACATCCGCCTGCCGCCAAAATATTATAATCAACAAATTTCTACGCAACCGACACCGACTTCACCAACAGAAAAATGTGTCTCACTTGAGATTATCGACAATAATCTGTTGAAAACGAAACGTGCTGAATTTAGCGGACAATTGGCAATGGAAAAGCAAACGCTGCAGTTTCAGCAGCCAACCTACCCAGCCTTCGACTATTTATTCCAAAAAAATAGTCGATAAACCCCCGGGAAGTCCTTACTTTAGAGAAGTGAGTAAATCTGCGAATAAATATATGCAAGTCAGAGTATGTAATGCAGCATACCTTCATACTAACAAGATAAAGATGGGATGGCTGAACTGGTGGTGGTTTGTAAAACGCCTCAAGTCCATCTTATACTACTTGCACCCCCGGACGAAATGGAAAATTTCGCTTCCAAATTGTTCCGAAGAAGACTTCAACTGCAACACTTCCGAGCAGCTAAAGCTGATTGAGTTTGACACCCATTTGCTGTCTGCCGAGGATGAGAAATGTACCATGGTGCACCAGTTATTGTTCTAAGAATTTTAGATTGAGCTCTTTGAATTATTTCCACATTGCTGGCGCTTGCATTGCCCCATAGCTGGCCTCCGTATGTCCAAATAGGCTTTATTACTGTGTTATAAAGCAACACCTTGTAATCCAGATTTAAGGGTGATCGCGAATTAATAAGCCAGTGTAGGGAGTTGGCCTTCAGCTTTATTTGTGTATTCTTCGCTTCAATGTGTTTGCGGTATGTGAGTCGTCTTTCGAGATGAATGCCGAGATGCATGACCTCATTGGCCTGTGGGATCGTAATATTGTTCAGAGTCAGCGTAGGGCAAGTACCTTTATTGAGCGTGAATGTAACGTGTTTACTTTTTTGTTCATTGACTTTTATCCGCCAGTTGCCCAGCCACTCTTCGAGATGGGTGAGGTGATCTGCAAGTCGATTTGTAGCTTGTATTGGGCATCGGGACCTGCTTAATATTGCAGTATCGTCAGCAAATGTTGATGTTGTGAGGTTGTGGTTGATTGGAATATCTGATGTGTATAGCACGTATAGCATGGGGCCGAGTACGCTGCCTTGGGGCACACCAGCTTTGATTTCCGACTCTACTGTTAGAAAATCATTTTGTCGCACAACAAAGGTTCTTTCGCTGAGATAGGACTCAAGAACCTTGTGAGTATTTTGTGGGAGCAACACATTAATTTTGTACTTAAGCCCCTCGAGCCAAACTCGATCAAACGCTTGGGCAATAACGAAGCAGTATTCACGGTGCTCAAACGCAGTTCGAATGCTTTTCGCGAAAACCGAATTGATGGGTAGGGATGATATTTTGAGTGTACTGGCTTATTTTTGTGAGAAAAATCTTTTCAAAGAGCTTGGACAGACATGCTAGAAGACTTATGGGTCTATATGATACCGCCTGAGTTTTATCCTTACCGGGCTTCGGGATCATGACAATGATTGATTTTTTCCACTGGGTGGGGAAATAACCACTTTTTAGAATGGCATTGAACAGTTTGGTAATATAATTAATAGCTGGACTGGGGAGTTCCACGATCATTTTTGGAGAAATAAGATCATGCCCTGCAGCCTTTTTTGGTTTTAGCTGATTTTTTATTTACTTCATGTGTGTGTATTCGGAGGGGATGAATAGTTTCTATCCGGATATGGAGGAAGAGCGAAACCTTTTGTCGACGGGTTTGGCTGAAATATATTTTTTAGATGTGCTGCAAAAATGTTAGCCTTTTCTTCATCACTGCGAGCCCATTTGCCAGTATTATCTCTAATGGGTTTAGATACCTCAGCGGGTGGCTGAATAGTAGCGCGAGCTTTCTATAACGGAAATTTTGAGTTTTTTGGTGAGAGACATTTGATGTATCTTCTCTGGGATAGCTTATCTTCAATTTTGAGGGCCGTAGTCTATAAGATCCGGTATTTTCATCGGATCTGTTAGCCAGTATGTGGGACTGCGTGTTTTGAGTGTCTATGAGTGCTTTATAGAGCTGTTTCCCTTTGGGATTTGAAAGCCGTGATCCCCAATGGGTATGTTTCGCGTTATAATCTCCTGCAGCTAAGAAGCGATCACCCAATGTGTTAAAAAAGTCTATGAACTGTTTTTCGGTTACAGTAAAACGAAGGGGGCAATAAATTGCCGATAATGTGAGATTGCCAAATTTTGATTGCACATTTATCGAAGTGGCTTGGAGGTAATTGGTTGAGAATCCCTGTAGAGAATAGTGTTTTATTCTACTTCTAATGAGTATGCCAGTTTCTCCATGGGCTTTTCCGTCTGGGTGATTTGTGGCGTAGAATGTGTAACCGCGAACTAGGAAATTATATTTATTTGTGAGGTGTGTTTCTGCGAGAAGCATTACGTCGACGTCTCGTTCGTTTAGAAATATTGAGAGTTCGTGCTTGTGCCGAGAAACACCATTGGCATTCAAGAGGCATATATTTAAAGTGCTCATTTTTGGCTTTGTTGGGCTACGAGCATTTGTATGAGTGTGTTTTGATTTTGCATTAGTTGTTGCATAGTGTTTTGCATAAATGCCTTGAATTCCATCATGCTTTGCTGCATTGATGCAATCATAGCTTCCATGCTATTTTGGGGTATGATCTGTGACGGGTTTTGTGCTGGAACGTTGATGGAAACCTTATGCGGCACGGTTTGTGAGTTTAGATTTTGTGTGGTGTTGTTTAATCCTGATTTCAATGCATTTGCAAAGGACACACCGGGTTAAGTTGTGTCTAGGGTATAGGTCTGCGGGGTGCGTATTATTATCTCTTCGGGGCGAGTGCGGGTTGAAGCGATTCGCTGATTCAGGCGGCTTTTCAATTCCTTTAAAACTGGGCAGCCCCTGTAATTAGCCGTGTGGTTACCACCGCAGTTGCTGCATTTTTTTGCATTTGGGTCTGTTTTATTTGCGGGACATGAAGCAGTGTCATGGAGATCTCCGCAGGCAACGCATACAGAACGTAGGGTGCAATACGTTTTTGTATGGCCAAACTCTTGGCAGTTAGTGCATTGAACCGGGTTGTTACGTTTGTGAGGTTCTTCGACAGTTATTCTGCGGTGGAGCAGATATTGTAGGGTGTATATTGGGTGTACTTCATTTTTTTTAAGTGACTTGCTCTCGGGCTCTAATTCAACTTTGAACATGGGTTGAGGTATTTTGTTCTTGTTTATAATATTGTGAGTTTAGGGATTGAAACCTTTTTCCTTGAGAGCACTTATCACTTCACTTGGGGATACACTTGGTTCGATGCCTTTAAGTACAATTTGCAGACCTTTAGAGCTTTTTAACTGATAAGTGTAAAAGTTTGCTTTTGTGTCAGTTAAGTGTTTGGAGACTACACGATAATTTTCCTCTGTGTAAATTTGTAGCTTAATTTCGTGCAGATTTCCCCTTTTAAGCGATGAAATATGAAAATTGCCATTTCCAATAAGTTGCACTACGTTTTTCACAAGGCTATTCGAGTTTTTTTCTCGAACATATATTGGCGGGGGTTTGGTGCTGACTTTTGGGACAACTCCATCAGCGTTGTTTGATGCACTATTTTCATTTTCGCTTAAAATGGAAAATCTGTTGGCTGCAAGAGGCGTTTGGGTCGCGCTTTTATCGTCGTTACGATTGATCTTGGGCTTATTACCACTTTTAGAGTTAGTTTACGCTTAATTTGTATATAGCGGTCTAAGCCTGCACTGCACTGCCGAACGATTTGAGATGGCTTGTTTATTTTTTTTGCATTATTCTTTGTTCCAACGGGACGTTTATGTTGTTGTTGTGGTTTGAAACCACAGCAGCAGAGACAGCAGGCGCTTGCAAGAGACATGCTGTTGTTGTCGTAGCATTGTTTGAATGAGTTATTGTGGTTGTTGTTGCACTAGAAGAGCACACGTACGTAACAGTTTGTGTACTGGTTGCGGGTGGGAAAGTGATTGGGGAAAAGTTTTTACTTTTAAGAGTAGGTGTTGGGCATTGTTCGGACCAAGAGAGTGGTAGTGTTTGCTCTTGCATTGGCATTGTTAGCGAGAGTGCTCGGCTGAGGTAAATTAAACGTTATGTTTGTACTTACTGCGCTTTTACCTAGCATATCTTCAGTACCTTGCGGTGGGCAGTTGATCGCCAGGGAACAAGACTTTGCTCTTACCTTTTGATCAGCAAAGAGTCTATTCGATTCGTTGAGTGGGGGAGCGGTGTCGACAAATGTGAAGTAGGCATTTCGTCTACTCACATCTTTTACAGTTTGTTTAGACTGTGCGTCTTTTTCGCGCATTACTTGTTTGTTTTTTTTTTTATTTTTTTATTTTTTTTATTTTGTTATTTTAATAAACAAAAGAATGTAATTTAAATACATTCAAAAGAGAAAATTTAAAACGCGAAAAGAAGTATTACGTGTTTAATTAATTTTCGTGTTTTGCACTGACACTTAGACTTTTTTTAGAACTATTTTCATATACTTTTTTGTTGATAAAAAAAACAAAGAAAATAATATCTGAGCAGAGCTCAGTGAATGCACAACCGGTCGCGTCGAGGGGCAATCGGCAATGCCAAAGGTGAAAACGATTTTGCGGCCGATTCGACCATAAAGGGTGATGCTGAGACTACTTTCATAATGAAGAGAGCTCAAAAGCAACAACTACTGGCTGTCACATTTTCTGGCCCCCCGCAGAATTTTCAGGCATGAAGCCTAAACATGTGATATGAGGCAAAACTCTCTCCGATAAGAACAACGCACACACAGTGCAGTTATCATACGCATTAGAGCTGCACTTGATAAGTGCAGCGTGTGTATTTATAATCGTCGTCTTTTTAATAGCTCCATCTAAGCGTTGTCAAGTGCTACATTAACAAGTGCAGAGACTAAATTTATGATCAATATCGATTTTAATAGCCTTTTGTCCGCGTTGGTTTAATAGTTTCTGCTACGCGTCTATTTACATTATAAATAGTTTTAGATTACGCTGAGGCCTACAACCTCAGCGATAGCATTTTAATAGTTTAAGAATAGAATAAGTTTTATGAATAAAAAGGGAGCCGCTCCCTAGAGCGGCTCAGTTGTTAATAAACACTTGCGTTATAAATGTATCTCACGCACCAAGAGCTCTACAGTTCCAAAAGCTAATAGAATACCCGTTGATTGATGAGTCTAATCAGATAAAGGATTTCCACGACACAATAAAGGAATCATTGGCTGCGCTACAAAATATTAATATTGATATTCAAACATGGGATCCAATATTAGTATATTTGTTTACCAAAAAACTGGACAAATACAATCATAGTTTATATGAACAGTCATTATCAAATAGTAGATATCTTCAGCCTGTAACTGGATTTGTTACCTTCCTGGAACATCGGTTTCGAACAATGGGAGCAATTGGTCGAAAAGATAAGCCAATTGAAAAGGTCAAGAAGATTACTACAACGACAACAAAAAAAAAAGCAAGCCATCCATTGTACCTTTGTGAGCAGTTCTTGAAAAAATCTGCATCAGAACGACTTAATTGGGTGCAACAACAACGCTTATGTGTAAATTGCTTCCGTAATGATCATCAAGCCAAGACTTGCGCCAGGAGAAGCTGCACAAGGTGTGACAAGAAACACAATACTTTACTTCATTTGGAACCTAAAAATGATTTAACAGAACCAAAATTAGTCGCTGCTACTAACAATAGAAAATCAGCAGACTACATACTTTTGGCTACCATAATTGAAGGACAGAATGGACTTGCAGGTGATTTTCGAGCACTTTTGGATTCAGGTTCACAAGTGAATCTGATATCAGAAAGAGTCATAAAAACGTTATCACTTAAAACATCCAATACTTCGCTAAGTATTGAAGGCATTGGTGGAAAAAGTAAATCGGCTGCATCTCGAACCAATGTAATTCTTAAATCGCTCCATGACAATATTGCTACACATTTCGAAGCTTTCGTTCTTCCACGAATTGTGAACGATCAGCCAACACAATTCATCGATAAAACTTGCTGTCAACTGCCAGACGGTCTTCAGTTAGCTGATCCAAAATTCAATCAACCAGGAAAGATTTATTTATTGCTTGGTGCCGAGTATTACCACGCAATTATGAACCCTGAACAAATAAGTTCAGGACCCAGTAAACCTACAATCCAAAACACAAAATTGGGATGGGTGGTCATTGGAAAAGAACAAGCTTTTGGGCCCGGAAGGCCAATGTGTGCTGTTTATACAACATATGAGTTGTTAGAGCGGTTCTGGAAGCTAGAGGATTTGAATAAAACAGAGCCTCAGCGAACTGCTGTGGAATCCCAATGTGAAAAACATTTCTTACAAAATGTACGAAATTCACAAGACGGAAAATATATTGTAAACCTTCCATTTACTGACAACACTAAAACACTTGGAGAATCGCGAGAGATTGCTAAGAGAAGGTTTTTAGCACTCGAACAAATGCTTCTTCATGCGCAATATGCCAAATTCATGGCCGAATATGAATCTCTCGGTCACATGAAGAAGCTACAACATGGTGAAAACAGTGACATATAGAACAAAATCAGCACCTTATCTAGCGACGAGGTGCCTTCAATATTTGTCTACCCAAAAGAAACAAGCATTTCCATTGGGGGCAACAGCATTACAAGACGACTTTTATGTAGACGACTGCCTAACTGGAGCTGACAATATTGTGGATGCCATAGAAATTCAACATCAGTTACGGACAATGCTATCTTGCAGCCGGTTTCAAGCTACGCAAGTGGTGTGCTTACAATCATCAGTTGTTGACGAATATTCCCGCGGAAGACCAGGAAGTTATGTTAGATCTTGAAACTAACGATAACAACACAACGAAAACTTTGGAATTGATGTGGAATCCAAAAATAGACAAACTGTGGTAAAGCTCAAAATAATATGAGTACATCAATAACTAAGCGGAGTATTTGATCCGACTTAGCTAGCATCTTTAGTCAACTTGGATTTTTCGCACCAGTGGTAGTACGACGAAAAATGTTCATGCAAGAGCTATGGCATCAGAAGCTAGACTGGAGGCTGAGTGGGATTCAAATCGAAAAGAACTTCTCAACCTCAACGAACCTCAGTGTGATAAGGCACATAAATAATGGTGAAAATCCATTAAATCAACAAATTCACATATTTGTTGACGCATCTGAGAAGGCATATGGAGCAGCTGCATATATTCGATCTGTTCACAAAAACAAAAAAGTGACAGTTCAGCTGCTATGTGCAAAGTCAAGAGTTGCGCCAGTTTCAAAACAAACTTTACCGAGATTGGAACTTTGTGCGGCAGAATAATGAGCTGAACTATTATCAAGAGTTCAGAAGGACACAAGGTTAGGAAGCGCACCAGCGTTTTTATGGTGCGACTCCGAGATAGTGTTATTTTGGATTAACGCTACAGCATCGTCATTTCATACTTTTGTTGTGAATAAAGTTGCTAAAATACAGCAAAAGACATGTACAACACAATGGAGGCATGTCAGATCCAGTATCAACCCGACAGATGTTCTTTCGAGAGATATATCCGCCAAAAGATTTCTCGACATCGGCGTATGGCTGCATGGTCCAGTGTATTTATATGGATCCGAATCGAGCTGGTCAGCCCCATTCAAGGCTAAACCAGAGAGCATAACTGGTGATCTAGAAACGAAGATCAATGTTAAGAAAACTACTGGAATAGTTACACAAACGGAGGACCTGATATACAAACTAAATCATGGAAACTCCTTCCGAAGGCTACACCGCATTGTACCATATATGTTGCGTTTCAAAACAAAGCAAAGAAACCAATTATCACAAGACGAGCTTGAATATGCTTTCAAAATAATTATTAAAGGCAATCAGAAAGCAGATTTTAAGGAGAAACTGGCGTACCTTCAAAAAGGAGAAACTGTTCCTAGAAGCAGTACGTTAAAAAGTTTAACTCCGTATGTAGACGAAGAGGCTGTTGTACGAGTTGGCGTTTAGAGGAATCATCACTACCTTACTCTCAAAATATTATTGAGAGAATTCCACGAAGACAACATGCATTGTGGACCTCAAAGTTTACTAGCAAAATCTCGCCAAAGATTTTGGATAATCAATGGCAAAACCATCACAAGAAGCGTAGTGAAACACTGCGTACACTGTAATAAAATGCAACCAAAGATGCTGCAGCAAATTATGGGCAATGTTCCACCGCTACGAGTAACCCAAGCGAGACCATTTTTAAATTCGAGTGTCGATTATTGTGATCCATTTTGGATTCACTTTAAAATCAGAGGAAAACGTCCACACAAGGCATATATTTCAGTTTTTTGCAGTTTTACCACGAAGGCAATTCATCTTGAGTTGGTCAGTGACTTAACGACTGACGCGTTTCTTGCGGCTTTGAGGCGTTTTATAAGTCGACGAGGAAAATTCAAAACTTTGCATTGCGACAACGCCACGAACTTTGTTGGAGCACACAACAAGTTACAAGAACTTATTTTCATCCAAGGCAAAGGAGCAAATTGTTAATAATTGTAATAAAAAAGGCGTCGAATTTCGTTTTATTCCGCCTAGATCACCTCATTTTGGTGGGTTGTGGGAAGTAGCAGTGAAGTCAGCAAAGAATTTGTTGTTAAGGAACGTATCTACAGCTTCACTAACTTATGAAGAGTTAGAGACAGTAATCGTGGAAATAGAAGCGATACTAAATTCAAGACCATTGACACCTATCTCAGACGATCCAAACGATATAACGGCACTCACTCATGGTCACTTTTTAATTGGAGAACCATTAACAGCACAAGCTGATAGGTATCCGTCAGATAAGGCCTTGTCTCTAGGACAGAGATGGAATTTGGTGTCCATATTAAAGCACGCGTTTTGGAATCAATGGTCCGATGAATATCTGCAACATATCTACCAACGTCAAAGAAGGCATTTTAGTTGTAATTAAGGAAGACAACGTTCCAGTGCAGCAATGGCTGCTGGGACGTATAATGAAATTATACCCTGGACATGATCGTTATGTTCGCGTAGCAGATGTGAAGACAAAACGAGGCGATTTCAAACGATCGATTCATCGTTTAGCACCAATAATGCATGAAGAAAGGCATGCCAAGAAACATGTTATCGACGAGAGTGAAATGGATAACAATTCCGAGCCACCCGAACCTTCAAAGAGACAGCGAACTTCGAAAGGTGCAGCCTTATGGACAACAATGTTCATAACGCTGTTACTTCTTCCTTTGGCTATGGCTTCATCGGCAGTTCAAATCACAAGATTCGCAGCACAGCCGGGCATTTTCTTTGAAAATATTGGAACGACACGACTTGCCATAAGCGATTGGCATTTAATAGTGTACTATGATCTGGAACCTTATCGACAAGATCTAGACATGTTCATAAATGGAACGAACACATTAAAAAATATATGTTCAAAGATGCCCAAAACCATCACGTGTTCCAGTACTGCACAGCACTTATAGCATATTGAAGCTGAAATAAAAATGGAGGAAGAGCTGTTAACCAAGCATCAAGCGAAATGTCGAATCTAATGAACAATATTTATTAGAATTACTGAAAAATCAAACATCAGTCGTCGATTCTTCAATAAATATAATGAAGAGGTATGAAAATGCAACCGATTCTCGTTTAATTCAAATGCAAAAGCAATTAAATGAGATATCTACGTCAGTACATCCAAACCAGTATTTCCAATGGTATCTCACGTTAACAACTCAATTAACAATTATTGCTGCCAACCTACAGAGAGTTCAAACTCAAATTTTAGACGTGCTCACTGACGCCAGGCACAACAAAATAAGCCCAACACTGTTAACTACTCATCAGTTAAGGGCACAGCTTGAGCAAATGCGTGTTCATCTGAGACCAGGACAAATGCTTCCAATAATTGATGAAGATGTTCTTCAATTATATAAGCTGCTAAATGTTGAAGACACAGTCACACAGGAGCATGTCATATTCAAGGTGACTATACCATTGGTGACAGATCAACAATTTGAACTGTTTAACATGGTGCCTATTCCATTAACTAATGGAACTGATATGCAAATTATACACGTTGCAGCTCCCATTCTTGCAATCAACAACCATCGAGACCAAGGCTTTTCGATGAATTGGGACAACTTAAGGAGCTGCCATCCGCTTAATACAGAATCGTACATTTGTAACAATAAACAATCCATTTTTTTAAACCAATACGGGTTGGGAGTTTCAAATGTTTATCAATAAATCGTCTCAAGAATGTAAATTGGTGAATACTAACAAATCATTTGTATGGTATTCAATGAGACAAAAGAATTGCTGGGTTTTTGGAACAAAATCTAAAATGGATTTATCAGCAGTCTGCGATGATGACACTACAGCGATAGAACTGGAACAATCAGGACTTATTGTACTAGACGCTAGCTGTACTATAAGAAATCAACACATCACTGTGACTGGCCACAGTTCAACGACAAGATCGGTGCGTTTGTCTTATGCACAATTTAACGCACTTAACTATAATTATTCAGGGCCAACCAACACAGCGTCTGTCAGCACCATCGGCACAAAAACAAATGAAGAAGAATTGATACGTTTAAAACACAAATTGCGTAATCAATTCCAGCTGCCCTTTGAGAATTTATAGAAACAACATCACCACATCATTTCATACGTGACACTTGTCATCTCACTAGCAGCAATTGCAATATATATCATCAAGGCAATTTACTCACGAAGGAAGCAACCAACAGCTACTATCAACGAACGCGACAGAGCACAACCACTTGTATCAGCGATCAACACCAACATTGGCGATTCTACGATCTCTTCACAACCACCCACATTCTCTATTGATTTAAGTTAGGGTTAAGTAAATATTTAACCAGGCGGGAGAATGTATAAATAGTATAAGAATAGAATACGTAAATAAACTAATAAAATATTCAAACAATTTAAATGCTGCACACAAACAATCGACATGCACTTGAATTATCTTGGTTTTTAAAATTAGATATTTTATGCGTTTTTCTAAACACAATGTTTACGACCTACGCCATGTTTTATGGTTTAACAATAAACACACGCGTAAACAATGTGTACAAATATTCCTCTGCATTCTAATTATGTGACAAACGTTTACAAAAACGGAAAAGGGATTGAACGAACGCATGCTGTGATTTATTACGGTTCGATTATGTGCGCGACGTCTGCATTCCGTACTTACCTTGCAACCGAATGCACCTGAGTATTATTACGGTATGACTACGTGCGACGAATGCAGTATCCTGCATCCGCCTTATAAGTTTTATGTCAAGTGTCAAAATAACTCAGCGTTAATTGTTTTTCTTTCTTTTTTTGTAATTATGTAAACACAATTTTTCACAATACATTTATTACTGTTTGTAATTGCCCAAAGGGGCAAAATGTTACCACCTAAGTTCTGCTTTTTATTGTAAATATTGTATAAAAGGAGAAACATTTCAAAAATGAAATCAGTTCAAAAACGACATTCTAAGCGTTTTGATCTCAGCTTTCTTTCAGCAATACTTCTCCGCTCTCAACGTGTTCAAGTGCACGTTGCAGAAACCAACAAATATAAAAACACTAAGTTCATGTGCTTAGTGTTCCATCAACGATCAACACATTGTATATTTTGTTTAATAAAGGTACAATATTGAATTTTATTTTATTAAAAAATTATTTTTAGTAATTAAAATTAATTTAAAAAATTGAAATGATAGCTATTAAGTACTCATAAACATAAACACTACAAGCTTAAGGCCTCAGCTGCTATAGCTTAGTATTTAAAATAGACGTAATTTTAATTCCGCACTAACTTGTAAATAATAATAATAATAATAATAATAATAATAATAATAATAAAAAAAAAATAATAATTTTATTTCAATTTGTATATAACAAGTAAACCATAGTTTATAACTTTTAAAATAAAAATTTAAAATAATAAGTATAATTTAAAAATTGATATGTAATAATTATTTTTTATTATTTAAATACATTTTAATAATTAAAAATAATTTTTTGATACAAATCTCAAAATAAAAGTTCACCCTGTTTTCGAATTTGCAGTAAAAATGTAACTTATATGTATTTTTTTAGGCTAAAATTTTTTTAAACTCACAACTATTATTTGCAGTCCCTGTTTATTGCTAT
Source organism: Leucophenga maculata (assembly GCA_035044805.1). Lineage (NCBI taxonomy): Eukaryota > Metazoa > Arthropoda > Insecta > Diptera > Drosophilidae > Leucophenga > Leucophenga maculata. The sequence goes on along the minus strand of JAWNNP010002850.1, from coordinate 5,024 downwards.
ACGATACCATATTCCTCTTACAAATGTCACAAAAGCTGTTGCCCTGTCAAAAAAAAAAAAAAAAAGGAATATTAAGAGCAGTATTCATATCAAAATATACCAACTATACCATTTTGGGAAGTACTTCTATAACGTTATGTCAGCGTAAGAGACGTTATAACACACCGAAAAAGTGTTGTAATGCCCGTGTCTTTATAGAGTTGGAGTTATCACACTTTTAACAGTGTTAAATTAAGTCGGACTCACAGCGTGCAACACGTCGTGATGGAGGGAGTGTCCAAGTATGCAAGTTAACACAATACTCGAAAACAATGCGATCTACAAATTATTCGACCACCTCTCGCACTGATCGATTATCAAAAGGTTTCTTGTCTTCGGTTAGAGAGCGACCGGATTGTTGCGCAGCGAGTATGGCTTAGTTTAACAACTCATCTCTCGTTAGTTTTGGTTTGTAATTAGATTCCTGCTGGCGTACATCATACCCAGTACGTATAACTGATAACCGCTCGTGCAACCACGTGCCGGTAGTAGCAATAATTATATAAATATTAATAAATGGATATTACTTATAATTAAAAATATTAAACAAAGTGCTTTATTAAATAGTTCATATAAACAAATTCATAACATGCATACGTATTGTTTGTATACGGATATCATAGCCGAAATTCCGTAAATAACTATGCAACCACATGCAGTGGAATTTTTTCTACTGCAATAATGTTGGAAGTCTTGCCAATATAATCGTCGGGGCAATTTAAACTTTGGGAGATTGGGATCGTTTGTTCAAGTGCACATTGTGTGAAAAGTTGTTGACTGCCATTCACCTGGGAATGGCCAACAATGATTCTTGTGTCAAACGGTCTAAGCAACTCACACGTCCGTTAGGACACGTATCTCCTGGGTAGCCTATGAACATCAGTTCAGAGGTGAGCTAACGTGAGAAGACGAAGGGCCCCCTCTCCTTTAATAAGGGGTTGGTGCACTGGGCTTTGGACCCACCACTTTAAAAAATAACCCCCAATGAAAACGAAAAGGAAGCCTCGGAAGGACCCCTTTGATGACGAAGGATCATGAATCGAAGATATGCACCTGGAATGTCCGGACCCTTAATTGGGATGGTGCAAATATCCAGCTGGTTGATGTCCTCGAAAAATGCAAGGCTGACATCACCGCAATCCAAGAAATCCGATGGATAGGGCTTTGTTGCTCTAAAAAAGCATCCTGTGACATCTACTACAGCTGCCATGCGAGTAAGCACGCATTTGGATGTGGTTTCGTGGTGAGTAGGAAACTACGTGGCCTCGTCTCTAGGTTCACGCCTGTTGACGAGCGTCTAGCCGCGATACGCACCAAGGCTAAATAATTTTATATTAGCCTGGTTTGTGCGCACGCCCCGACGGAAGAGAAAGACGACGATGCTAAAGATGAGTTCTATGAGCGCTTGGAACGTCTGTACGAGCGCTGTCCCAAAAACGATGTCAAAATCGTGCATGGCGATTTCAACGCCAAGATTGGGAAGGAAAGAATCTTTGGCCCAACCGTCGGAAAATTTAGCCTTCACGACACTACCTCCAATATTAAAGAGAGGCTAATCGATTTCGCGTCAGGTCGGAACATGGTAGTTAGTAGTACCACATTTCAACACCTTAACATCCACAAGGCTACATGGCTGAGTCCTGATCAAATAACACGCAACCAAATTGATCATGTTCTGATTGACGGAAGGCACGCATCGAGCGTGTTGAAGAACGTTACGTGGTCTCAACATTGTCCTCTCGAGATATATGTGAGCAGTGGACACATATCACCCGCTCCATGGATAGGGCTGCTAAGGATGTCATTGGTTATACAAAACCTGTGAAGATTTCTTGGTACGACGAGGAGTGTCGCAATACTACTGCAGAGAAAAACGCTTCCTATCAGCGAACTCTGCAGTCGGGAGCAACGCGAGCTGTTTGAAAGCGATATCTAGTGAAATGGAGAGAAAGGCGGGAGTTTGAGGATGTTGAGATGTTTCGTAACAGAAATGAAACTCGAAAATTCTATCAAAAGGTCAAGCGTCTGACTGAAGGTTTTAAGCCCGGAGTAACTTTCTGTAAGGATGACAATGGAAATCTGGTAACGGATGAACAGGAATCACTGAGATTATGGAGGAGTCATTTCTCCAACCTACGCGGAGGCGATGAAGCGCACAATACCGCCGATAGAGAAATGACACCACTAGTTAATGATATTGTAGAGCCACCGGACTATAACGAGGTCAATTCAGTTATTAGAAAGCTGAAAAATAATAAAGCGGCAGGCTCTGATGGGCTGCCAGCTGAGTTATTTAAGAACGGCGCGAAGAGTTGGTTAGGAGTATGCACCAACTTTTATGCAAAATATGGTCCGATGAACGCATACCCAATGACTGGAATCTCAGTGTTCTCTGTCCTATCTTTAAGAAAGGAGACCCCGCTGTTTGCGCCAACTACCGCGGAATAAGTCTCCTTTCCATTGGATATAAGACTCTGTCGAGCGTATTGTGTAATAGGCTGAAGCCATATACCGACTAACTGATAGGACGATATCAGTGTGGCTTCAGACCAAAAAGGTCAACCAGTGACCAAATATTCACATTACGCCAAATCTTGGAAAAGATCCGTGAGTTCAACAAAGACACTCACCACCTATTTGTCGATTATAAAGCCGCTTTCGACACGCCGATACGATCGAAGTTCTTCGACGTCCTGTCTGCACTACGTATCCCGGCAAAGATTGTCCGTCTTAGCATGGCGACGCTATCTAACACACACAGCGTTGTCAGGGTGGGGGAAAAACCTCTCCGACCCCTTTGATATCAGAGAGGTTTCAGGCAGGGCTATGCTCTGTCGTGCGATTTTTTTTTTTCTTAATCTCCTGATGGAATACATCCTACGCCAATGCCCGTACATACAGAGTATGTCGGGCTCGATCTTCCAAAAGGAAGTGATGCTGCTCTCTTCCGCCGATGACATCGATTTCATCGGTACGCAGGAACGGCGAGTCAGCAAGGCGTTCTCGGAGATTGAAAAACAGTCTCGGCTCATGGGTCTATTGGTAAATGTAGACAAGACGAAGTACTTGGTGTCTTCTCGCACTCCGTCAATGCGTCTTCGATGGTCAGTGACGATGGAGAATTTCAACTTCAGTGTTGTAGAAAACTTCGTCTATCTTGGAACAGAGATAACCAGTAACAACAACGTCAGCCTGGAGATCACGCGAAGAACCACTCTTGCAAACAGATGCTTTTTTGGGCTGAGGAAGCAAATGAGAAGAAAAGCCCTCTCTCGAAAGATGAAAATAAAGATCTATAAGACGCTGATACTCCCGGTAGTCTTCGAGAGGAAGATTCTTCGCAGGATCTTTGGTCCTATTAGAGTCGGCGACGAGTTTAGGTCCCGTATGAACCGCAAGCTGTACGAGCTATTCGATGAGGTTGACATAGTCCAGCGCATAAGATTCCAGCGGCTGCACTGGGCTGGGCACCTCATTCGACTGGATGAAAGAGCTCCAGCAAGATAATGGAGGCTGGCGTGCCTTCCTAGACGCGGCCATGACTGGCAGACGGTTGAGGGCCACATAAGTAAGTAAGTAAGTAATTTTAACTTCAAATTGTATGAAAGCTGCAGTTCCAGACGTGATCATTGGAAAATAAATGGCCTTAAACATTATATATATTAATAAGTATCAAACTTACGATGTGACATTACTTATCTTCGAACCATTAACAGATTAACCTCAAATGAATTCGAAGCCATGATGAGTTTAGTTTATCGCTTATATATGGGGTGACCCTCAGCCCTCTTTGCTTTTGACCAAACTTAAGAGGACTACTTCTCCTATTCCAATTAACATATTTACCAAATTTCAATTCTTTACCTCAAATGGATGCAAAGACATGAAGAATTTTGTTTATCGCTTATATGGGTGGTAAGTCCCTTCCGATGGGACTACTCCATTCCCTTTAAAATATTTACCAAACCAATTTTCTGTACCTCAAACGGATGCAAAGATATGTTGAATTTTGTTTATCGCTTGTATGGGGGTGGGCCATAGCCCCCTCCGATTTTGACCAAACTTAATTCGAACCATTTCCTGGCTGAACTGAAGTTCTTCCGTGAATTTCAGCTACATCGGTTAAATGGCTTGGCTTCCTATAGGGAAACGTATTACTCGTAGTAGTTTCCCATAAAGTTGGGTTATGGCTCGTACTAAGCTGTGGATGTTTGTGGTGTCAAATTATATTTGGTATGTGTAGCGCCTTTTAATTCGAATTAAAGGCTTAGTTTATGGTTGCCTTTGCCTGTAGACAATCTGATTGATTGAAAGATAGAGATTTTTTCCCGAGAGGCGTAATAACAAGCAAAAAATGGTTTTAAGTCTCTCTCTTGAGACACCGGCTGTTCGTAGCCGCGATTGCACCGAAAATATAGGACCTTGTAGGTCCGCATGCAGCAGGGTATGACGAATGTCGCCACAGACTCGACATACGGCCATCGAATTTCATTGTCTGAACGAGTGCGACAATTTTGACAGTAGCCCAGGCGTTGAACAATCTGGCGTCGTTAAAGAGTGTCAATGGCCGAAAAACGCTTATAGAATCTTGCATTCCTTCCAAGGTCTGTATGGAGAGAAAAAGAAAAGAATGTAAACCACAAAACGATTGAGATTAATATTGAAATCTCCAATTGATTAAAAAATTAGGAGTTAGTGTAGTGAGAGTCTAAAATGTAGAGTGAGAACAAGAGTGGTATAACCAAGGTATTAATAGTTTTGTAAGCGCAAATTGTTGGTGTGTGGCTAGCACACACAACGTTACAATGGGTCGAATGATGACTGTTCGCAGCAGCAATCATCAAATAATTTATAGTATTGAAGCACCCTTTATTTTTGATGCAGCAACAGTTAAAACTCAGTATTGTTATATTTCTTATTTCGCTTTTGTTTCAATTGATTTTGCTTTTTACTTATTCCAATGCAAAATAGATAAATAGAATACA